>CACVCL010019792.1:0-97266 GCA_902729485.2 Mus minutoides | reverse complement strand
AATAAAAGTATAAAATTACTGTATGGAGTTCAGAAGATAAAATGTGTTTGGCAAGAATGTTGTGCAATCATCAGTAAGAACACTAGGTACTGCTGAACATTGCTTCTGTTGTCAATCCTATATCTTTTTTTAATTGGCTATTTTATTTTTTTATATTTCAAATATTATCCCCATTCCTGGTTTCCCTTCTGCAAATCCCTATCCCCTCCCACCCCTCCTGCTTCTATGAAGGTGATCCCTCACCCACATTTGCCTCTGGATATTTTTATTTTTATTTTATTTTATTTTTTATTAGATATTTTCTTTATTTACATTTCAAATGTTATCCCCTTTCCTAGTTTCCCCTTCAAAAAACCCCTGTCCACTCCCCTGTCCTCCTGCTCACTAACCCACTCACTCCCACTTCCTGGCCCTGGCATTCCTCTATACTGGGGCATATAATCTTCAGGGAACAAGGGTCTTTCCTTCCATTGATGACCGACTAGGGAATCCTCTGCTATATATGCAGCTAGAACCATGAGTCCCACAATGTGTTTTATTTGGTTGCTGGTTTAGTCCCAGAGAGCTCTGGAAGTACTGGTTAGTTCATATTGTTGTTCCTCCTATGGGGCTGCAAAGCCCTTCAGCTCCTTGGGTACTTTTTCTAGCACCTTCATTGAGGACTCTGTGCTCTGTCCAATGGATGGATGTGAGCATCCATTTCTGTATTTGACAGGCATTGGCAGATCTTCTCAGGAAACAGCTATATCAGGCTCCTGTCAGCAAGATATTGTTGGCATCCACAATAGTGTCTGGTTTTGGTGTCTGTTTATAGGATAGATCCCCAGGTAGGGCAGTCTCTGAATGGTCATTCCTTTAGTCTCTGCTACACACTTGGCCTCTGTAACTCCTTCCATACTGATTTTGTTCCCCCTCCTAAGAAGGATTGAAGTATCTACGCTTTGGCCTTCCTTTTTCTAGAGTTTCATGTGTTTTGTGAATTGTATCTTGGGTATTCCAAGCTTCTGGAATAATATCCACTTCTCAGTGAGTGCACATCATGTGCGCTCTTTTGTGATTGGGTTACCTCACTCAGGATGATATCCTCCAGATCCATCCATTTGTCAAAGAATTTCACAAATTCTTGTACCTTCTGTTTTAAATAGCTCCATTGTGCAAACGTACCACATTTTCAGTATCCATTCCTCTGCTGAGGGACATCTGGGTGCTTTCCAACTTCTGACTATTATAAATAAGAATACTATAAACATAATGGTGCATGTGTCCTTATTACATATTGGAGCATACTCTGGGTATATGCTCAGAAGGGGTATTGCTGGTACTATGTCCAATTTTCTGAGGAAGCCCCAAACAGCTTTCAAGAGAGGTTGGACCAGCTTGCAATCCCACAAGCAATGGAGGAGTGTGTTCCTCATTCTCTACATCCTTGCCAGCATCTGCTGTCACCTGAGTTGTTGATCTTAGCCATTCTGACTGGTGTGAGATGGAATCAAAGGGTTGTTTTGATTTGCATTTATCTGATGAATAGGATGTTGAACAATTTTTAGGTCCTTCTCAGCCATTCGTATTCCTCAGTTGAGAGTTCTTTGTTTAGCTCTGTACCCCATTTTTTGTCCTCTATAAATTTCAGTGTCTAATTTTATGTGGAGGTCCTTGATCCACTTAGACTTGAGCTTTGTGCAAGGAGATAAAATTGGATCAATTCTCATTCTTCTACATGATAACCACCAGTTGACCCAGCACTATTTGTTGAAAATGCTGTCTTTTTTACACTGGATGTTTTTAGCTCCTTTGTCAAAGATCAAGTGATCATAGGTATGTGGGTTCATTTCTGGGTCTCCAATTCTATTCCATTGATCTACCTGTCTATTGCTGTACCAGAACCATGCAGTTTTTATCACAATTGCTCTGTAGTACAGCTTGAGATCAGGGATGGTGATTCTACCAGAGGTTCTTTTATTGTGGAGAATAATTTTTGCTATTTTAGGATATTTTTTTAATTCCAGATGAATTTACAAATTTCCCTAACTCTTAGAAGAATTGAGTTGGAATATTGATGGAGATTGCATTGTATCTGTACATTGCTTTCAGCAAGATAACCATTTTTACTATATTAATGCTGCCAATCCATGAGCATGGGAGATCTTTCCATCTTCTGAGATCTTCTTCAATTTCTTTCTTCAGAGACTTGAAGTTCTTATTATATACATCTTTCACTTGCTTAGTTAGATTGACACCAAGGTATTTTATATTATTTGTGTCTATTTATTTGTGAGGGATGTTGTTTTCCTAATTTTTATAAGCCTCTTTATCCTATATATATAGAAAAAGGCCACTGATTTGTTTGAGTTAATTTTATATTGAGACACCTTGCTGAAGTTGTTTACCAGGTTTAGGAGTTCTCTGGTGGAATTTCTGTGGTCACTTATGTAAACTATCATATAACCTGAAAATAGTGATATTTTCACTTCTTACTTCCAATTTTTATCCCTTTGATCTCCTTTTTTTTTTTTTTTGTCTAATTGCTCTGGATAGGATTTCAAGTACTATGTTGAATAGGTAGGGATAGAGTGGGCAACCCTGTCTAGTCCCTGATTTCAGTGGGATTGTTTCAAGTTTCTCTCCATTTTGTTTGATGTTGGGTACTGTTTTGCTCTATATTGCTTTTATTATGTTTAGGTATGGGCCTTGAATTCCTGATCTTTCCAAGACTTTTATCATGTATGGGTGTTGGATTTTGTCAAACGTTTTCTAAGCATATAATGAGATGATCATGTGGTTTTTGTCTTTGAGTTTGTTTATAAAGTGGATTACATTGATGGATTTCCATATATTGGAACATTCCTGAGTCCCTAGGATGAAGCCTACTTGATCATGATGAATGATCATTTTTGATGTGTTCTTGGATAGGGTTTGTGAGAATTTTATTGAGTATTTTTGTATTGATATTCATGAGAAAAACTGGTCTGAAGTTTACTTTCTTGGTTAGGTCTTTGTGTGGTTTAGGTATCAGAGTAAGGGTGGCTTCATAAAATGAATTGGGTAGAGTACCTTCTGTTTCTATTTTGTGGACTAGTTTGTGGAGTATTGGTATTAGGTCTTCTTTGAAGGACTGATAGAACTCTGCACTAAACCCAACTGGTCCTGGGCTTATTTTTTTGTTGGGAGATTATTAATGATAGTTTCTATTTCTTTAGGAGATATGGGACTGTTTAGATAGTTAATCTGATCCTGACTTAACTTTGGAACCTGGTATCTGTCTAGGAAATTGTCCATTTCATCCAGGTTTTCCAGTTTTGTTGAGTATAGCCTTTTGTAGTAGGATCTGATGATGTTTTGAATTTCCTCAGTTTCTGTTGTTATGTCTCCTTTTTCATTTCTGATTTTGTTAATTAGGATACTGTCCCTGTGCCCTCTAGTCTGTCTAAGGGTTTATCTATCTTGTTGATTTTCTGAAAGAACCAGCTCCTGGTTTGGTTGATTCTTTGTATAGTTCTTTTTGTTTCCACTTGGTTGATTTCAGCCCTGAGTTTGATTATTTCCTGCCGTCTACTCCTCTTGGATGGATTGGCTTCCTTTCGTTCTAGAGGTTTTAGGTGTGCTGTCAGGCTGCTAGTGTATGTTCTCTCCAGTTTCTTTTTGGCAGCACTCAGAGCTATGAGTTTTCCTCTTAGGAATGCTTTCATTGTGTCCCATAAGTTTGGGTATGTTGAAGCTTCATTTTCATTAAACTCTAAAAAGTCTTTAATTTCTTTATTTCTTCCTTAACAAAGTTATCATTGAATAGAGTGTTGTTCAGCTTCCTCATGAATGTTGGCTTTCTATTATCTATGTTGTTATTGAAGATTAGCCATCATCCATGGTGATCTGATAGGATACGTGGGATAATTTCAATATTTTTGTATCTGTTGAGCCCTGTTTTGTGACCAATTATAGGGTCAATTTTGGAGAAGGTTCCATGAGGTACTGAGTAGAAGGCATATCCTTTTGTTTTCGGATAAAATTGTATATATATATATATATATATATATATATATATATATATATATATAAAACCCATTTGTTTCATATACTTCTGTTAATTTCACTGTGTCTTTGTTTAGTTTCTGTTTCCAGGATCTGTCCATTGATGAGAGTGGGGTGTTGAAGTGCACCACTATTTTTGTGTGCAGTGCAATGTGTAAACTTTAGTAAAGTTTTTTTAATGAATGTGGATGCCCTTGCATTTTGAGCATAGATATTTAGAATTGGGAGTTCATCTTGGTAATTTTTCCTTAGGTTCCCAGGCCACTTACAATAGAGACTTTTAGATTTTTTTAACATTCTTATTGGTTCTTGTGAATTCCACTTTATGTACCCCAATCACACTTATCTCTTTAGCCCCTTGTACCCATTCTTTACCCTTGCAACTCCCTCCAAATGAAAAAACAAATCTCATTGTGGAAGCTGTAGTGTGTCACAGTGTGTCCCACAGTAAACTCCTTGACAAGATTGCTTGCTTGCAAATGTTCATTGCAATGAGCCATTGTACTTGCTCAAGACCTCTGACTTCTGCTACACTATCAATACTAGTATCTCACCAAGACTCCTCTCTCATATCCTGTTGTTATCCTGTGTCATGAAGATCCCGTAGTTTTGTATCTGTAGGGCAAGCTCATTCACTTGCTTTAGAAGCTCATCCATGGGGTAGATGTTGGGGTGGGACAACTCAAAGCCCTGGATCTGAGCTTTGGTGGTAGCTGAGTTGGTCAGCCCATAGCTCTCCTGTACCCATAGCACCGCTCTTCATCCTGCCCTGGCTAGGTCATCCAATGCCACAGCCAGCAAGAGGCAGAGCCAGCTCTCCTGCTCCTATGCCCTCAGGGCTGGCTCACCTGCACCTTTAGAGCCAGCACTACTTTGCAGCCCAGGTGAGGTATAAGGCCTGGTCTCTCAAGTGTTGCAGCTGGTGGTGAAGGATGAGAGGGGTATCTAGAGGTCATCTCTCCCTCATCTGTTGCACTGCACAGTAGACAAATTGTCTGATCAGCTCCCCCATCCTCATGCCCTTGGGTCTAGCTGGCCCATACCCCTGACTCCAGAGTCAGCTCTACTGTGCTGCCCAGGGGAGGTTCAGGACCAACTCTCCTGAGTGCTGCCCCTGAAAAGAGGCAGAGCTAGCTCTCCTCCTCTCATGACCCCAGGGCCAGCTCTCCCATATGCCACAGGTGGTAAGGAACAAGGGAGGAGATGGGGAGTGGGGTGGGGGTGGAGGAAGAAAATTTCTTCTTTGTCCATGCCACCACATGAGAGATGGGTGTCAGGGACAGTTCTCCCTTGATTATACCCTGGGGACCAGCTCACCTTCAACTCTGAGGTAAGGTACAGGAACTATTATCCTGAGAACTGCAGCTAGCAAGGGTTGAGTTGGGGCAAGTCCTCTTGATCTCATGCCCTTGGGTCAGCTTTCACACTATGCCCAGCCAAGGGATGGGTCCAGTTCTACACAGCCTGAAGATATCAACATAGCCCAGGGTGACAGCCCAGACAGGGGAGTCTGCCTGGCCTTTGGTGGTAAAAGACCCCCACTGATGCAGGACCATGGACCTACCCATAGCCCTTGTTGGCAGCACAGGCCAGAACCTCACCATGGTTTTAGGTGCAATTGCCAGCTATTCACATCAGGATGCTTCTCACTACCCTCAGAGTCTCCAGTTCTGCCTCACTTCATTGTGCACACAGTCTTTTGCTTCTCTTTCTCTTCCATTTCCCCACCACTTACTTGCTCTTCTTGGTGGCACTTGGGGTCTCTCAGTATCTGGGGTAGTCTCAGGAATGCTATGGCCCATCCATGCAGTGTGGCAACAGGCAGGGTCATCTCATACATGGTCTGCCCATCTGGCTTTGCACTGTGCTCAAGCGTGTTGCCTCTCACCAGACTGGTGATCATCTCCAGTGGCTCCAAGCAGAGGCCATCTCATCACAGGCTTGCTCCTGCATGGGAGAGGGTTTGTCTTGTCCTAGGCTTACTCCATCCTGGGCCATGCAGACCCAGAAGTGAGTCATCTCTTCTCAGGTTTCCTCCTGCCCATGCTGTGTGGCTCTGGGGTTGCGGGAGGGCGGGGGGAGGGGGGATATGGTATTGATTGTCACATCCTAGGTTTGCTCTATTATGGGACATGCAGTTCCATGCAGGGGTCTTCTCATCTCAGGCTCACTCCAGCTCAGGCTGGGAGGACTCTAGCTTTCAAGTTTTCATCATCAAATGAGCTATTTCTTACAATAATTCTTTACCTAATCATAAGTGTAATTACTATAGCCATACTCACATGTCTGCTTATTTATACATATATAAGGATAACTACTTACACAAATATCTCTTACTCATTAAGTTTCTCTAGACAACCCTGATTAATATATGTTCATTGATATTTAAAATCCTAGTTCCTTAGAATTTTTCACTGAGGTAAACTCTGCTAATGAAGACTCACTGAAGTAGCATATGACCCACTAATGTGGTATGACCTGAGATTGGAAACCCTCAGTGATGTTGTCTTCCTATTTAAATACTGTTCCTGCTACTGTTTTCTCAAGTTTGTTGCTTTTCTCTTTGTAGTGTGCCCTGACATGCAGGGATAGCCAGCAGGGACCCAGGGCAAGGGAGTGATAGTGGGAAGGAAAAGAGACACAAAGAATAAGAGCAAGTCAATTGGACTGGTCAAGCTCTGAGAAACCTTATTCAGGAGTAGCAATATAAGCCTAAGCAAGAGGAGGCTTCAAGGGAGGGCAGAAGAGTCCAGGGGCTCTCTGAAGGTCAGGTGGTAATCTTTAGCTCGTAGAAACAACAATCACAGTGTCCTCTTTACCCACAAACATTCTTACTATTATGACCATGAATGTTCTCTCAGGATTGTTTATGTAAGCTAGAAAACTTCCACACAGCCATGGCTGAGGCCATGGTTCCTGGCATCTCCTCCCTTTTAATTATTTTCACTAAGGCCCCATAGAACTGGGGTGATTAATAGTCATCTCATTCTTGGATGAGTGGGCATTAACCAGCAGGGGAAGCATTGACCTGATTTCTCCTGTGGGTACCATCACAACCCACAGTCATGGCTCTTGATATCTTTGGGGGAGGGGAGGCAGAGCCTTAGAAAGATCCTTAGGAGCCGGGCGTGGTGGTGCACGCCTTTAATCCCAGCACTCGGGAGGCAGAGGCAGGTGGATTTCTGAGTTCGAGGCCAGCTGGTCTACAAAGTGAGTTCCAGGACAGTCAGGGCTATAAAGAGAAACCCTGTCTCGGAAAAAAAAAAAAAAAAAAAGAAGAAGAAGAAGAAAGATCCTTAGAATAAAGTTAAAAACAGATACCAACCTCCTTGTCTCACAGGGAATTCAGAGATGGTTCGTGTGAGAGACCTTCCCCTGCAGTGGTTAGCCTCGAAACCCACACTGGTGCCTATACTGGATTCATTTTATCAAAAAACAAAACAAAAAAAACCCAAAAAACAAAAACAAACAAACAAACAAACAGTATGCACAGGTCTGAATCCTATACAGCTCCTGAAGGAGAATTATCAACCTCAGGTTTAGCAAAGCCTCTGTCATCCAAATCAAGTCTATGATAATGAACAATGCCAAGGAATTAATCTGCTGTTTTATAAAACCAGTACTTCTGTTAAAAATAAAAGGCCCCAAAGGTACTACTAATAAAATGCTTATTAAAGGTCCATGGAAGGACATCAAGAGGGTGAACACGGAAGACTTACACCAATTATCAGCAGCTGCTGAAAATTAAGTATTCTCTGGAGCTCCAAATTAAGTTTATGTAACTGCTGGATTAGAGTCTCCACTCATTCACATAGATACTTATTTCTCTTTCAGAAAGAGACAGGTATCACCTTTCTCAGTGGTCAGCTCAAGTGCTCATGGATTCTGTAAGGCAACTTAGGCAAGGGAAGTTAATTGTCTCTGTAAAGAAGCTAATGGAGGTTTCCACTGCCAAAGCAAATTGTTGAGATAATTTGGCAGTGGTGAGAAGAGAATGGGTTAAAGTTCCTCCAGCCAAACCAGCAGCCATATCAGAGGTTACCAAGGAGGCACTGGCCACTATAAAGAAGAAAACAGCTTGCTTTATTTTAATATCTAGGGGGGGCTATTGCAGCTCAAATACTTGGTGGGAGTTAGCAAAGTCAACTAAGGAACTAGGATCATGGGAAGACACAGCAATTCTTTATCTGTTTTTGGAAAGAATTTTTTTAGTAAGGGTGTCACTACACACACACACACACACACACACACACACACACACACACACAAACTCTTCAGGGGTCAGGGGTAATCAGATCCTGACTAGGTGAGCTGGTTTGATTGCACAAACTATCATTATAGTTTGTATAGCAGAATTTAAATTGCTATTGTTCAGGAATCAAGAACAAGGATACTTCAAAATCTGAGGAAAAGGTCTTAGGACTGGAACCAGACATATTAAAAGGAATGGAATAAGGGATAGCTGTCAATGGAGGCCATCCTAGTGTAGCACAAAGGAAACAGGCTGAGACATTTGTTGATCCAGTAATACCGGTAAGTATTAGGCCCTCTCTTAAGAGAGATAGCCAGGAAAAATGGTGATGTGTATACAATGTAGAGAGCTGTGTACTCAGCTCCTTTCCTTTATTATGTATCTATTTTTCTAAGAAGCTCATAATTTTTCCCTTTCAAAACTAGGGCAGAAGGACCTGTAGCTGTGCCTCCCACAAAAGGATATGGAGACTTTAGTTCTAAATCTTTAGTAATTAATTTCTTTATTGATAATGAAATTTCCTCCAGCAGGCATATCTATCAACTTAGTGCTGTTTGCCATTACCACAACTTCTAGGCCTTCCCATACTGTTGGATGTAATAAAGGGTGGATCAGGGATGAAGGGCCAATACAACTTCTCTATCATTGTCAGGACACTCTACAAACTCACGATCAGCATCATTCTTTGTCCAAGTATCAGCATGTCTCACTAACCACTCTGGCAGCTAGCATGCTTCTTCAGCATCCTGCAGAAAAAAACACAAACATGCCCTCTTCCCCACACTCAGAAAGTTCCTTGGCATTGAAATTTTAAAATTTTTGTGGTGTCCAGGGATATGACTCCTCCTTTTTTGTATTCAAAAGCCAATTTTTTAGTGTGCAATGCACAATTCAACAATTTCTTGTCCCATGGATTATAAGGAATTCCAGTTTTATGTTCAATTCCAAATTCCTTACAAAATTGTATAAAATTGTTTCCAGTATAAGCAGGGCCATTATCTGTCTTGATGATTTCAGGCAATCCCACAGCAGTAAAAGCCTGTAAGTAATATCAATTACATTTCTAGAAGCTTCTCCTGTATGAAAAGAAGCAAAAATAAGTCCTGAACACATGTCAATACAAACATGTATATATTTCAATTTTCCAAATTCTGAATAATGAGTTACATATATTTGCCAAATATGATTTGGCATAAGGCCTCTTGAATTAACCCCTAAACAAGAAACTTGAGACAATATAAGACAGTCAGGACATTGCTTTAAAATCATTCTAGCTTGCTCCTTAGCAATTTTATGTAGGAGCCTTAAGGTATGACTAGAAAGATGAATTTTATTGTGACCATGTTTAGCCAAAACAATAGGATCTGAAACTAAAGCTTTGCCTATCAAATCTCTGTCAAGACAATCATTGTCTGTAGCTAAAGGTCCAGGAAGATCAGAATGACCTTTTATATGACCAATATAAAAATGATTTTGGTGTTTTGTTCCACACCACCTCCAGTAGGATCTGTGTGACAAGTTCCACAGACTGAGGCAATTGACCTCAAAAGATCCTGAGGGTGTATGAGCTTTTTAAAAATCAACAAATATAAAGGCAAAGAATAATCTATATAAGTAACAAATTGTTTTTCAGTAGCTCTTTCTATTTGTTGTAAGGTCAACCCTTCAAGTTAAAACTCGAGGAGAGGTAAGATCAGCCCTCCCTCTAAGAATATTAAATAAGGGTTTTAATTAAATAAGGACAAAGCCAAGTAATATTGGCTAACAGCTTTTGAAAATCATTTTAAGTTTCAAAATTGTCCCTACAAATAATTATTTTCTGAGGAAAAACAGCTTGATCTGTAAGCCTAAAACCTAAATAATTATAATGTTTGATTACTATTGATAACAATTGATTACAGAAGGTTCCTCTACTCTATATGGAGTAGGCAGGCCAGATTGTAATGCCTTTAGAAGTTACTCCTCAGCCTCATTGACATTTCATATATCTTAAGTTTAAACTTCATTTTGAACACCTGGATAGATCTATAATAATTTTTGGCTTAAAAATAATTTCCGGGAGGTAAGGAAAGGTGAGGTCCCACAACTTCCATAGGTGAGGTTTTCAAAACAAAAGAAACACCACACAAGTCTCACTGAGGCTGCTTTGAGCTTTGCATGAACTTGAATGTAAATATTTTTTAATCTGAGCATACTGCTAGAGTCCTAGCCCAAAGATTATCCCTTCTGCAGTGAGGACAGATTCCAGAGGAACAATTCAACTGTCTGTCTATGCCTTTAATTTTTGGACAGTCTTTCTTAAGAAGATTTATACTTAAAACATTCCTTATAACCTTAGTGCTGGAAGCATTGCTTGCACTGTAGTCCCCTGCAAGGCATCAACCATAGTCAAACTGATTGTATGAGGGTTTAATTTCTGCACAAAGATGAACATATCCAGATAAGTCTGTTTTTGTTTTGTATGGTCGGGTGGCTGGAGGGAGCTGCATTAGTGTTCTCATAAAACAAACTCTTGTAATCATCCTAATTACAATATATGGGTGAGTTAAAAATCCTGAGCTTGTGATCAAACTGCAAACTGTAGTCAAAGGAACACTGGCAATTTTAACCATAATTTTTAAGTTTCTTTTGCAATATTATAATATATCCATAACTTTTGGAAAGCAAAACCCAATTTTAAACAATCTATTCTCTTTAATATCAATACCAAAATCATCACTTTCACGTTACAAAGTTTGACTGCCAACTTTTATGTATAAATGCATGACAGTGCTGCTTTTAATACATCATTAAATAGACATTGTTTTAAATCCTATCCTTTATAAGTCTAGTTTCTAGAATAAAAATTACATAAAATATTTTTCCAATTTAGAAGCATCTTTAAAGACCTATTTTCCTGGTTTGGCTCATGCCATGTGCTGTTTAGAATGACTCCAACCCTGAGTTACCAATTTTAAGCTAACTTTCTGTTACAATAAAAAATCTGTTGGACCCATTAAGAGCTGCTTGTGTAGATAATCAGCCTCTAGCAGGGCTTTTCCAGCTGTGCTTAACTCCCAGCCACAGTGCAGTGTAACTTATCAGTTTCTGCTGTGCAAATTGAGATTGCCTTTTAAACAAGTTAAACTAAATCAAAGGATGGACAGCCAGCAGATAAAATTTTAACAATTTTTTTCAACATGAAACACAGTACAACAATCATTCAAACAACAAAACAAAAACAAACATAAATTGACACACATATGTACAAATTGGTGCAACAAGGACAGACATTAGACAGAGAGGAAATAAAACTTGATATCTCAAAGGGACCCAGATATTCTAACCAGTACTAAGAATATTTCCATAGGACATCTCCTGATTTCCTCCTGTCCCTAGGAGAGCTCTTAACTTATTTCCATTTTCCTTCTCTTTTGCTAAAAGGTCCTTAACAGGGGATAACTGCTTTTCTGAAACCTATTCTCTCTCTCATGTTCAAAGTCTAACTCTTTATCTCCTTCTTCTGGGAATTCTGCGAGAGAAGGGAGAGGAGGCACAGTGGTAGCTTCTGATAGTTGCTCCCCAGTACCCTGCTTTTCTAACTTTTCCAATTACTCCTCAACTTGCCCAATTCTTTCATTTATATATTTACCATTCCTACTTCTGAGAATTTAGGACAACATAAATGTACTTGAGCTAAGAATTTTTCTAACATCTGTTATTTTGAATTTGTAATTTTGTTTTTTACTCTTTTTATTTATTTTGTTTTATTTTAAACCCTATTCCTCCCATCTGGAGCAGCTCTTTGCTGTGAACAAATTTTCTTAACCTGTGTTCCTTGTGTCTTAAGGGATTCCTTGAGATCCCTTAAAAACAATTCATGTTTACTTAATGCTTGTCCCATAGTCTAGCACTCTTCCTACATTTCTCGGATCAATCTCACAGTGCAGGTGACACTGCAGTGATCTCTGTTCAGATCTTTCCTCACTTCCTAATGAAGCAGTGATCCAGTTTGGGTCTTCACTCACTTCTTGACAAAGTAATGACCAAATGCAAAGAGTGGTCTCTCTCAGACCCCAAACCCAGAGCCCTATGATGTGTGTCAGTTTGCCCCAAACTGCAGGGATAATCAGCGAGGACCTAGGGAAAGGGAGTAAGAGAGTGGGAGGAAAAAGACACATGAAGAATGAGAGCAAGTCAATTATACTGATCAAGCTCTGAAAAACTTTATTCAGGAGTGGCAGTATAAGCATAAGTAAGAGGAGGCTTCAAGGCAGAGGGGAAGAGTCTGGGGACCCAGGGCAAGGAAGTGAGAGAGTGGAAGGAAAAAGAGACATGAAGAATGAGAGCAAGTCAATTATACTGATCAAGCTCTGAAAACCCTTATTCAGGAGTGGCAGTATAAGCATAAGCAAGAGGAGGCTTCAAGGGAGGGTAGAAGAGTCCAGGAGCTCTGCAAAGGTCGGGTGGCAATCTTCAGCTCCTGGAAACAATGGTCACAGTGTCCTCTTTACCCACAAACATTCTTACTGGTATGACCATGAATGTTCTCTCAGGATTGTTTATGTAAGCCAGAAAATTTCCACAAGGCCATGGCTGAGGCCATGGCTCCCGGCAGTAGTGTCATAAAGTACACTCATGACTTGCAACTTATCCATAAGTCTTTCTAGCAAAATGTTTTTGTGCAACAAAATACAACCCATCACCAAAATTCTGCTTACTTCTGAATCAACAAAATTAAAAACCAGTTTCCAGAGATCAAATGCAAACATCCAATTAAAATGATACAAACAGGACTGACAGCATTGATCATAGATAAATTCATATTATAACTGCATGAACCATATTAACCATATTATAACCACACTGAGCATCAGCTCTTCCCACCCAGAACAGAGCAACAAAAAGTAGCTGATGAGAATTCAAAGATCAAAGAAACACTTATACACTTTTGGTGAGACTTTAAAATCATCAAGGGACTATGGAAAACAGTGTGCAAGTTTGTCAAGGAACTGAAAAATACAGCTATCATGTGATCCATGTATTTGTTTTCCATGGTTTCTTCTGCACCTGAGATTCTCTCTTCTGTCTCTTGTATTCTGTTTGTGATGGTTGCATCTATGACTTCTGATCTCTTTCCTAGGGTTGTTTCCCTTTATGGTTTCTTTATTGTTTCTATTTCCATTTTTAGTTCCTGGGTGATTTTGTTCAATACCTTCACCTGCTTGGTTGTGTTTTCCTGTATTCTTTAAGGGATTTTTGTGTTTCCTCTTTAAGGGCTTCTATTTCCCTGTGTTCTCCTGTATTTATTTAAGGGAGTTACCTATGACCTTCTTAAAGTCCTCTATCATCATCATGAGCTGTGATTTTAAATCAGAGTCTTGCTTTTCCAGTGTGTTGGGCTATTCAGAGTTTGCTGTGGTGGGAGAATTGGGTTCTGATGATTCCAAGTATGCTTAGTTTCTGGTGCTTATGTTCTTGCACTTGCCTCTCACCATTTGGTAATCTGTGGTGTTAGCTGGTCTTGCTTTCTCTGACTGTGGCTTATCCCTCCTGCAAGCCTGTGTGTCAGCACTCCTGAAAGACCAGCTCTCTCTGTGTGGAATTTGGGTATGAAGAGCTGTAGCACAGGGTCAGCTCCGAGGCTCATATGGAAACAGGAAGGCTTGTCTCCTCTTATTAACTGTGAATAAATATTAGCTATTAGAAAACAAATAGCTCTATTTTTATTAGCTAGTCATGATGTTTCCATAAAGTGTCGTTTCTGATAAAATAATCGATTTCATTTTTTCTTATTTATTTATTTATTTATTTATTTATTGTTTTTCAAGTAAGAACTAAAAAAAAAAAAAGATATTGTTCTATGAGCTAAATGCTTGAGTCCATAAGTAAGTGATAGAATTGATGCATATGGATGAATGAGGTTAACCTTCCTTACAGAATTCTTAATTCATGTATCTAGGATGACCATATCAGAAGGTAGAATTCTGCCCCTTCTTCCTTTATTCTTTTTCTGTAAGTCTCTGGAATGTTCTTAACAATCTGAGAGAAGGAATGGAACTTAAAGAGTGAGCACATGTATCCAGACAATCTGAAAACTCTCCTCATGGTGACCCAAGTGTTATTACACAATCAGTCAGGCCACTGGAATGTACACTTGGAATATGACAAAGATGAAATTCCATTACAACAAACTTCTATCCTTAGAGCCACAACTGCAGTGTAGTCATGAAATGGTGTTTTATTAACCCTAATTCATTGTTATTCTGCAATGACACTGACCAGTGCCCCTCAGAACTGGCATGCCATCAGCAACAGTATTTCTGGGAAACTCAGCTAAGAGGAGGTAAGGAAGAGATGATGACTCAATGCATAACCTTCATGAAACCCTGGAGTAAGGAAAAGCACAGGAGAAAATGCTGACAACAGGATAACTTGTTGAAACAAAGCTAGCTTCTAGTTGTGGCAAGTGGTGCTGTAAGGGAAATTGAGTAGAGCTGTACCAACTTTAGAAGATTTCAGTAAATACAAAATGATTTGCATTTCTCTGATGATTAAGGATTTTGAACATTTTTTAAAGGTGTTTCTCAGCTCTTTGGCATTCTTCAGTTGAGAATTCTTTGTTTAGCTCTGTACCCCATTTTTAATGGGGTTATTTGAATTTCTGGAGTTCAGCTTCTTGAGCTCTTTGTAAATATTGGATATTAGCCTCCTATCAGATTTAAGATTGGTAAAAATTCTTTCCCAATCCGTTGGTGGCCTTTTTGTCTTATTGACAGTATCTTTTGCTCTACAGAAGCTTAAATGTTCAAAATCCTTAATCATCAGAGAAATGCAAATCAAAACAACCCTGAGATTCCACCTCACACCAGTCAGAATGGCTAAGTTAAAAAATTCAGGTGACAGCAGATGCTGGTGAGGATGTGGAAAAGGAGTAACACTCCTTCATTGCTGGTGGGATTACAAGCTTGTACAACCACTCTGGAAATCAGTCTGGCGGTTTCTCAGAAAATTGAATATAGTACTAGCAAAAGATCCAGCAATACCTCTACTGGGCATATACCCAAATGTTCCAACTTGTAATAAGGACACATGCTCCACTATGTTCATAGCAGCCTTATTTATAATAGCCAGAAGCTGGAAAGAACTCAGATGTCCCTCAACAGAGGAATGGATACAGAAAATGTGGTACATTTACACAATGGAGTACTACTCAACTATTAAAAACAACGAATTTATGAAATTCTTGAGCAAATGGATGTATCTGGAGGATATCATCCTGAGTGAGGTAACCCAATCACAAACGAAGTCACTTGATATGCACTCACTGATACGTGGATATTAGCCCAGAAACCTAGAATACCCAAGATAGAATTTCCAAAACACAAGAAAATCAAGAAAGACCAACGCATGGATACTTCATTCTTCCCTAGAATAGGGATTAAAATATACATGGAAGGAGGTGCACAGACAAAGTTTGGAGCTAAAATGAAAGAATGGACTATCCAGAGTATGCCCCACCCGGGTGGTCCACCACATAATCAGCCACCAAATGCAGACACTACTGCATATGCCAGCAGGATATTGCTGAAAGGACCCTGATATAGCTGTCTCCTGGGAGGCTTTGACAATCCCTGACAAATACAGAAGTGGATGCTCATAGTCATCTATAGGGCAGAACACAGGGTCCCCAATGTAGGAGCTAGAGAGAGTACCCAAGAGCTGTAGGGGTCTGCAACCCTATAGATGGAACAACAATATGAACTAATCAGAAGCCCCAGAGCTCATGTCTCTAGTTGCATATGTATTAGAAGATGGCCTAGTTGGCCATTATTGGGGAAGAAAGGCCCTTGGTCTAGCAATGTTTATATGCCCCAGTACAGGGGAATTCCAGGGCCAAGAAGTGGGAGTGGATGGGTAGGGGAGCAGGGCAGGGGGAGGGTATAGGGGACTTATGGGATAGCACAAAATCTGGTTCTCTGAGAGAATCAACAAGGTAGATAAACCCCTAGCCAAACTAACTAAGGGGCCCAGAGGTAGTATCCAAATTAACAAAATCAGAAATGGAAAAAAAAAAAGAGACATAACAAAAGAAATGGAGGAAATTCAAAAATTTATCAGATCCTACTGCAAAAGCCTATACTCTACAAAACTGAAAAATCTAGATGAAATGCATGGTTTTCTTTATTTTTTTTTTTGCAGGCAAAATTATATTTTAATAACCAATTTAGGAAAGTACTCTTTGAACATAAAGTGTTCTTTAAAGTTTTATTATATTAAAAAGTAAAATCATAGTCAGCATTTATATTTAGTTGACCAAATACATATGATATAAATACATAGGCACTATTCTATGCTGTTAATTCAATCCATATACATAACTACATAATGAATTATCATCATTATTCCTAATTCATGGAAAAATGGAAGGTAGGGAGGTTAAATAACTGGTCCAAGAGCTTTCAGTTAAGTAAAAAAATCGCTATGTAATAAACCCCCTGAGACAACAAGAGAAACAAGATGGAAGCAGAGGAAGCAGAAAAATACTAACCACTGTATATAAAAGCATCAAGTGCTGGCTTGTGGCATTCTCTTTCTTGTCTTGGTCCAGCGAAAATAAACCTCTTAGTCAATAGAATGAAAACCATAGATACAGAAAGCCAAGAGAGAGCAATGCAATTTTGACTTTTTTTTTTCAACTTTTATTAGATATTTTCTTCATTTATATTTCAAGTGTTATCCAGAAAGTTCCCTATATTCTCCCCCCTCCCGGCCCTGCTCCCCTAACCACCCGCTCCCACCCCTTGGCCCCGGCGTTCCCCTGTATTGGGGCATATAAAGACTGCATAACCAAGGGGCCTCTCTTCCCATTGATGGCCAACTAGGCCATCCTCTTCTATATATGCAGCTAGAGACACGAGCCCAGGGGGTACTAGTTAGTTCATGGTTATTCTTCCACCTAGAGGGTTGAAGACCCCTTCAGCTCCTTGGGTNAAAAAAAAAAAAAAAAAAAAAAAAAAAAAAAAAAAAAAAAACAGTTCTTAACAATAAAAGAATGGCTTAAGGAATAACTACTATCCATGACCACAAGCTTTTCTACAGGGCAATAGTGATAAAAAGCAACTGCATGGTATTGGTACAGAAACAGACATCTTGATCAATGGAATAGAACTGAAGACCCAGAAAAAAAAAACTACACACTTATAGACATTTTATCTTTGACGAAGAAGTCAAACATTTACAATGGAAAAAAGAAAGCATCTTCAACAAATGGTGCTGGTCTAATTGGCTGCCAATATGTAGAAAAATGAAAATTAATCCATATTTGTCACTTTGCACAAAGCTCAAGTTGGTCAAGGATCACAACAACAACAACAACAAAAACCAAAAAAAAAAAAAAAAAAAAAAAAAAAAAAAAAAAAAAAAAAAAAAAAAAAAAAAAAAAAAAAAAAAGAAACCCAGATATGCTGAATCTGATAGAAGAAAAAGTGGGAAAGAGCCTTGAATTCGTTGACACAAGAGGAAATTTTCTAAACAGAACTCCAATGGCTCAAGCTCTAAGATCAAGAATTGATAAGTGGGACCTCATGAAACTGGAAAGGTTCTGTAAGGCAAAAGACATAGCCAATAAGACAAATCAGCAACTTACAGTTTGGGAAAATATCTTCACTAATCCCACATCTGATAGAAGGCTAATATCCAAAATATATAAAGAACTCATGAAGCTAACCACCAAAAAACCAAACAACCCAATATGATAAAATGGGGTATAGAACTAAGCCAAGAATTCACAACAGAGGAATCTTTAATGACTGAGAAACACCTAATGAAATGTTCCAAGTCCTTAGTGGTCAGAGAAATACAAATCAAAGCTATCCTGAGATTCCACCTTTTACCAATCAAAATGGCTAAGAGCAAAACCTCAGGTGACAAAACAAGTTGGAGACAACGTGGAGAAAGAGGAACACTCCTCCATTGCTGGTGAGACTGCAAACTGCTACAACCACTCTGGAAATTCCTCAGTAAATTGGAAACATATCTACCTGAAGACCCAGCAATACCACTCTTTGGAATATACCCAAAAGATGCCCCACCATGCCACAGGGGCATGCGTTCCACTATGTTCATAGCAGCCTTGTTTGTGATAGCCAGATGCTGGAAACAATGCAGACATCCTACATCAAAAGAATGGATACAGAAAATGTGGTTCATTTATACAATAGAATACTACTCAGCTATTAAAAACCAGGACAGCCTGAGTTTTGTAGGCAAATGGATGGAACAAGAAAATATCATCCTGAGTGAGGTAACTCAGACCCAAAAGACATGCATGGCATGTACTCACTGATAAGTGGTTATTTGCCTGGGGTGGGGGTAGGGGTGGGGGACAGAGGGTGCAGTACAGAATACCCAAGATACAGTTCACAGAACTCAAAAAGTTCAACAAGCTGAAGTACCCAAATGAGGATGCCTCAGTCCCACTTGAGAGTGAGAGAAGAAAGCTATCATAAGTGTGAACGGAGGGAGAGAAAGTGGTTGGGGGAGGGAAGTGGTGGGGAAAGCAGAACTTGATCTGGTATTGTGTGAGGGAAAAGGACTGAAGCCCTGATGGCCAGCAGAAAGAATGGAAACAGGCAACTTTCAGGAGATAGGAGGTTGGGGGGATCCTCCAGAATGCACCAGAGACCTGGGAGGTGAGAGACTCTCAGGACCCAAAGGGGGGGACCTTAGTTGAAATATCCTACATTCAAAAGAGGGAACTTATAGAGGCCACCTCCAGCAGAAAGACAGGGCATCAAGTGAGGGAGGAGGTTGCCATTCCACAGTCAAAACTCTGACTCATAATTGTTCCTGTCTGAAAGAACTGCAGGGACAGAAATGGAGAGAAGCCTGAGAAAAAGAATGTCCAAGAAAAGGTCCAAAGTGAGATGCAGCTCAAGGGGAGAGCCCAAAGCCTGACACTCTTATGGAAGCTATGGAATGCTCACGAAAAGGGACCTATCATGACTGCCTTCTGAAAGACAAAACAAGAAGCTGAAAGAGTCAGATGCAGATATTTGCACCCAACCGATGGACAGAAGCTGCTGACCCCTGTGGTTTCATTATAGCAAAACTGGAAGAAGCTGAGGAGGAATGTGACCCTGTTGGAGGACCAGCAGTCTCAATTAACCTGCACTCCAGAGATCTCTCAGACACTGGACTACCAACCACACAGCATACACCAGCTAATATGAGGCCCCCAACACACATACAGCAGAGGACTGCAGTCTGGGTTAATCAGAGAAGATGCACCAAACTCTCAAGAGACTGGAGGCCCCAGGATGTTTAGAGGTCTGGTGGAGTCAGGGTTGGGGGCTGGGAACATCCTCATGGAGATAGGGGGGTGGTGAGGAGGTATGGGATATGGAACAATCAGAGGAGGGTGCACAGGGATGGGAATAAAATCTAGTTTTAATTAATTAATTAATTAATTAAGATTAAAAAAACAAATGACAGATTAATTCTACCTGTCTCCTCAGTTGCAATATTAAAGTCATAAACAAAAACTAATGCAATCATCACATAAATTCTTCCTCATCACTTCTCAGTTTGTTCTCTTTATTATTTCAGAAAGTGGAAGGAATAACCAAGATGTCAGATTCCAGTTAAATGGGTAGAAGTCTTTCCCATATAAATTCTCACATAGGTTCTAAATCCAGCAAGGTGTTCTGGACTGTGAGGTTGATGATTCCTTCTGAAACCATATACATGTGGTGCCAAACGTATGCATCTCTTATGTGCTCATAAACATGCCATAGTAAGAAGAAAATATTTTGTCAACTGAATTAGATTTAATCATTTAAAACATAGGATGATGACTATTTATGGAAATACAATGATGGTCTCCCCTGTGTAAGTAATGTCCATATATGATGACTTCACAGACATGCATTAGAGAGATTGTCACTAAGATAGTGAATCAAGATTCCCAAGATATTTTGTTGTAGCCTCCCCCAGCCTTGAACAGGCTGGCTCAGACCTGTTCTGCCTGCCACTGTGAAGGTCTCCACCTAGAGTGGAGTCTTTTTACCTAGATAAGTCTATTGTTCTGCAACCTTTGTGCTTTTCTCCAAGAGATGCTACCTGCTGAAAGGCTGAAAATGACATTTCTGAATAAGCAACAGCTTGGCAACCAAGTGCTGACAGACTGGCGACAAAGCATCAAGAACCTGGTGTGGTGGGGGATGGGCCTTCGCCCTCTATAAGCTCAGACTCTTAAGTAAACTCTGGGCCTTGATCAGTATCTTGTCTTGGTCTCATTTCTCTCTCCATTTCTTCCCATACAGCCCCAGCTTCCCCTTCAGGAGGTTTGTGTAGCTGCAGGCAGCTACATTTTGTGAATGAGATTTTAAGAAAGGAAGACTATATAAGTGAAGAGAAATATGTGAATGATTTGTTCTTTTGTTAAGTGTACTGCCTATGTAATTGATCCATGCTCCTTAACCAAGGTTTTATAATAGAGATAGTTTTTCAGAGCTCTTTTCTTATACAAACATTTAAACTCAGTAATTTATAGGTTGTATAATCTGAAATTTCACAGCTGCTTTGTTGTACCAGTCTTATGTTATCCAAAGTTAATGGTTACTTCAAGACAACAAAGCTAGTTTAACAATAGAATAGGGACTAAAATTTGTTTAACTAGTATGTAGACTGTTTCTCAAAGTCACAAACCTATGTACCAAATCCAACCTCCAAAAGACTTTGTTCCTTGTGAGTGGATGAAACTCTATCAGTTTAACTTTATAGAATACTTTATAAAGCATTATTGATAATATAGACTGGAATTAAGTAATCAAGCTGACAGATGAGTCCCTAGCAGTTGTAACCTCCAAGCTGAGTCACTGAAGAGAAATATAGGGTGGAAGAAGGGAACTAGAGGGGGACAAAGTCTAAGGAGAGGTATCTGCATTTGAGAGACAATGTCAATAAGCTATGTGATTGTAAGACACTGGGAATAGCAAGAAATAATCTCCCCACCCATCCCCCACACCATAGAGTCCATCATTCAAACAGAACTTAAGAAATGTTCACCTCACTTCCTGATGTTAGATTACAAGAAGGTTCTGTCATTCACCTCATGAAGCCTTTTACAAGTATAAGTACTCAATAAATGTGATGACTAGATCTATTGAGCAGTATGGTTTGAACAAGTCTTTAGCTTCACTAAGCCTGTTCTCTTGGCCAATATATAAGGAGGGTTCTACTAGTCATACTGCCCATGACTTTACATGAAAATTAAATCAAAACATTCCTGACAAGCTCAATCATCTCAGCTAGTTTGGTTGGTGCAAGAAGCACTTCTAGTCAAAGTAGGTTTCAATGTCAACTGTCTGATAAAAAAGAACATTTAAATTAGAGACCCATGACTTTGGAACATAATACATTTGGGATATCCTTTTCTTGTTCAGCAAAGGAAACTATCAATTGAGTGAAGCATCCCACTTAGAGAGAGGAAATCACCACTACTTGGACATCTTAAAGGATTCACGTCTAGAATATGAGAAGAGCTTTGAAATCTAAACATCAAAGAAACAGTCCTGTTTATTAGAAATCAACTTGGGAACCCATGAATGAAGCAATGAGATTTTCCTCTGATGGCATATCCTTTTCCTACAATTTTGAGTAATGCTGCTTTTTGGACATCTTTTAATACAAGAAGAACAGCAAAGAAGCCAGACACAGGCTGCCATGTGACCCCTTGGCTTATGCTCAGGTCAGTAATGAAAGAAGATTCTAACTCTATGAGAACAGTGAAAACCAGTACAGAAAGAATGCCTTCTTCTGGAGAAGATAACAGATTGACACATTCTCCTCTGTGCAAACACAAAATATAGTGAAACAAATATAAAATATGTATTATAAAATTTTATAACTTAATTACATTTCAATTTTCTAAATTACACATCACTCCAAACTAGGAAGCAATGAGCCTACATGGATGTAAATATATGTTTAGGTTTAGGTTTGAATTTCTGTATTGTTCCCTAAAATTGTTTTTCTGGTATAGATAATTATTATTTTATTATTATTAGTTGCTTCTACTTAGTGAGACCCTATACTGTGTTGATCATCATAATGAAGCTAAAGATACATACTCTTGGTGACTCAATTTATAATGAGACAACCTAGTCTCAAGAGACTAAATAAATTAGGCAAGGCAAAGCTGGGACTTAAGACCAGGATTTTCACATTCTAAGCCTAACATCTTTGATCTCTTTATCCTACTGCCAGAACTACCCATGGATAAATAAACTTAAATGAGTGAATAAATGAATGAGTGGATGAATCAATGAGATGGTGATGAATAACTTTGACACATTGATTCTGTTTTTCCTTGATATGATCCTTCTGAAGTCTGATTTTTAAAATCATATTTATTTTCATGTTATACACTTATCTACCTAAAATTGTTCCAAGAAGATTTTAACACAATCGTAATAGAACTGATTCTCATCAATACAATCAGATAGACTGAGAATCCAGGTTTTTTTGAGGGCTACAGAGATGCCAGGTAAGGGTCACTTCCTGATTGTATAAACAGAAGTCAGGAAATTTCCTAACACAAGTATTATGGCCTCAACATTCCAGCTTTGTCTACCAGTCACCTCTTCTTCCATTTAAATTACCTTTGTTAAGATTTTCTGTGCAGTTTTCTATTATTTGTGCCAAAAAACAAAACAAACAATGTGAGCAAATGTCTAGTTTCCCAAGGCTTCAGTTTGAGAGCAAGATTCACATTTTTTTGAGGAAAGAAATTAAACTGAGCCAAAATTTGGTATATATTCTTTCCAACTTTTTATGTAAAAGAAATGATTGGAAATTTTCTTCTACCAATAGGCCTAAAATAACTCAGTTTCTCTGGTCAGTCAGGCATAGGAGGGCTGCTACCAATTGTATCCACTCATCCCTGGGTGGGTATTCCTCTATCCCACTCTTCAAGGGGTGGCCAAGGAGCAGCCCTACCTGGGGATCCCCCCCCCCCAGCTACTTTGATAAAGCCACCAGGGTTGTGGGAGGGAGGGAATAGGGGAAAAAGTTCCCAACACTGACCAGAGTGCGCAGTGGAACTTGATGGAGCAGAGCAGAGACTCTATGATTTAAGAGCTTTATTTATTATAGAAATGCAGGTGAGTGTGTGTGTGTGTGTGTGTGAGAGAGAGAGAGAGAGAGAGAGAGAGAGAGAGAGAGAGAGAGAGAGAGAGAAAGGAGAAGGGAGAGGAGAAGACAAAGAGCAAGGGAAGAGGAGAGAGAAGTAAGAGAAGTGAGAGGTATGAGGACAAAGGAATAAGAGTGAGAATAAGGAATGGAGGTGTGGACTGAGCAACCCCTTTTTATGGTCTTCACTGTTGCTAGGTAACTGGGGAGGAGTTTAGCCTGAAGGTCAGAAGATTGGGCCATTGCTTACATGACTACTGACCATGCTTCTCTTGTGGGGGCTGTGGGAGGTGGTACCTTAGGCAAGGGCCTGAGTTCCAGGAGCATGAGGGGACGCCTACCGTGTCAAGTAGGTAAATTATGACCATTGGGGTTCAGACCTCAGCACTACTGAAGACCAGCCTGCAATTCTCCACAGTTTATTCACTTAGTAAACGTCCTTTCTTGGGTATTGAAGTTTAAAGTTTGAATACTCTCTCTGTTGCCACTGGTAGGTATAGCTCAAAGGTCATGTGCTTGACCTACAGGCATAAATATTTTCTCCTCTTTTTTAAACATATCAAATATTTCTCCTTGTAAGTAGTAATTTATATCTCTTACCTGCTATCTCTCTTTTAAATAATTTATACTGAGTTGGGATTCATCTCTGCAGCAAAAGAAAGGGAATCCAAGAAGCTAGAATGAATGTTATCTGTCTTACATTGCCCTGACCTAGGGGATGCATGTAAACAATTACTCTACACACCATCTGCATTGCTCCTGGTATGGCTATGAACAATGTTCTTGGAGATGTTTCATGGATGCCTTGCTATGGCATGTATCAAAATAATAAGGAATATTAGCCACTCCCACTCCCTCTTCTTGTTCTTATACATGGTCCCTCTCAGTCCTCATCCCATATCCTCCTAAAATGACAAGGTAGTCTCTTTGTGGCTAATATATGCAGTGAGCTGAGGCAGTTGGTCTACTCTTGGTTCTCTGCATTGTGAACTGTGGAACCTTGACCAAGTATCTTAGTTAACTTATTTATTGCTGATAAAATTACCTGAAAAACGCAACTTAAGGGAGAAAATATTTCCATTGGCTTACAGTTCTAGATGGATGCAGCCCATCATGGAAGACATGGCAACAGGCCTGGGAGATATGATGCTGGGAAACACAGGCTGGCTGGTCACATTCTATCCTCACTTGGCAAGCATAGCATAAAGAATGCATTCTCCATTTGTATAAACCATGATCCCATCCATGGAATGGTGCCACCCATAGTGGGCAAATACTGCACTTCAATTAATACTATAAAGATAATTTTCCATAGGTACTCTCAGAGGCCTATCTCCCAAGTGACTATAGACTCTTTCAAGGTGGCAACACTGTCACACCAAGGTCAGGTCCTTGACCATAACATGAGAACAAAAATATTGAACATTTTACAGGACTGTTTTGAATGCTGTATGAAACACACCACAGGGAAAGTGTAGGCTTCCGATCAAACAGTAGATGTTAGCACATTTGACTGCCATTACTATCATCATCACAGCTGCCATCTGGTTGTCTGTAAGAAATATTATGGTCTTATCCATCCTCTAGGGAAGATAAATTGACATGTTGATGAGGTGAAAGAGGTATGGTATATTATACTACATGCAGGCTTCATCTTAAGATGAGTGAACTAGCTGCAAAGAGATGATACCAAATGGTAAAAGTCTCATAGCTCATTATAGACGAACTAGAGAGGAAGGAGTCCTCTGCTTTCTAGGGCAGTATACTTTCCCGTACATCAACCATTTGACTACATTTTCATGAGACCAGCAGGCTTCAGCTATTCAATCTTCAATCATGAGCAATTTCAATCAGTCACATGCATCTAGGCAATTATAATCACCTTCTAGAAAACAAAATCCTGATTGATTAACTCATTTTTTCCTCTTCTCCTTAGCATGGGATAAATGAGACAGTTTTGATTCATGAATTCATACCAATAGAAGGCAAAGGGGCCTGTTGTCACTAAAGAAGGGATATTAGTGCTGTCTAGCCCTGCTCTGTATCAAAGGATGAGGCACTCCCCACCTCTCTGAACTCTGCATCCAAGGGCACTAAAGCCATAAACAGGGAACAAGTCTCTTAAGCTGAGAACTGAGTTATTCGGAGTTGTAGGCTAAAGCTTCCCTTGATAGCTCCTTTTAAATCTCAACTCTTTTTCCTAACTCATGATATTCCTATAGCACTCTCAGTAACAAACAGTCCTATCTAATCCTTCGGAGCTTATTGGAAGCAGCTTTCTAGACAGGGTCTTGTTACCCTCATATGATATTTTCAGTATACTTTTTCTCTTAAGACATTTTATCAAAGAGTTGTGGGGTTCCTCTAGCTAGTGACATTAAGGAAAATACTTAAAAGCTGGCATTTTTTTCATTCAAATATCCAGTCCCTGTTCCCACAAAATGAATGTTAGTATATTAATATTCATCTGTTTCTAGTTGCAACTTTCTAACTAGAAATTTCCCTCAAAGCTGAGTAAAAATATTCTATATGTTCTTTGTAAGCTTACATGTGACAATTACAAAATTGCCTTTGGACTAAGCCATAAAGAAGCTTAATGAATTTTAAAGGATTAACCTGTTTTAACCATCAGGCAATTAAATTACAAATCCAAAACAGGTAATTAGGACAAAGTCAAATATTTCAAAATTTGAAAATACTAATGTGTCTTTTCCCATTGCTAAAAATAATCTCACAAAGGATCATATTGTTGGGGATTGGAGACATAGCTCAATGGTTAAGAGCACTTACCAAGATGCTCACAATTGACTATGACTTTGGCTCCAGGGTAGTGCAACTCCCTCTTCTGAGATCTTCATTCACTGCACTTATATACACATAGTCACCGACATGTTCTCAATTACACACATTAAAAATAATAAAACATTTTTAAAGATCTTGTTAGATTGACTTTGTGATTGTTTTGAGCTAGTCATCAATGTTTATCTGGTACATGTTTGACATGCAAGTTCTGAAAATTGGACATCAAATTTGATACTTTGATGTAAATTGCTCTTTAGAGGTCTGTCATTATTTTGTTTACACACATTAAAACCATGGGGGGGTAGTTTGTTTGTTTTTGTTATTTTTTTTTTTTTTATGTCTAGATACCTTAGTTAGGGTTTTATTGTTGAGAAGAGACACCGTGACCACAGCAACTCTTTAAAGGCAAACATTTAATTGGGGTTTTCTTACAGTTTCAGAGGTTCAGTGCATTATCATTAAGGCAGGAAGCATGGCAACCTGTAGGCATACTTGGTTCTGGAAGAGCCAGGAGTTCTATATCTTGATCCAAAGGCAGCCAAGAGGAGACTCTAATTCCATACTGGGCAGATCTCAGTACCTNTTGATATGTAAATTTCCATTCTCATATTTTCATCTAAATTGAGACTATACTGGAGCTACAAATGTCTTAAATGTTATAATTGTCTTAAATTTTCATTTTTTACAATAAATGCTGGGAACCAATTTTAGATTTACAGAAAAGTCAAAACTTTGACAAAGTTTCTGTGGACATTTTGACTCTTATGTTCACATGATGCATTACCATCATTCATTTGTCAAAGCTGAGGAATGACTGTGAGCAGAGAGCTATTTAGTAAAGATATTGTTTATTATTAAATTATTAAATACATTATTGTTAATAAATTATTAACTCATTTATTATAATTTATAGTACTCTTAGAACTGGCTTCACCAACCAAAGCTATTTGTGCTATTTTTTTTATTTCTATTGATGTTTTTCATTTTTATTATATTTATGTATTTTTCTTGAAGAGTACATGTTTGCCATAGTTCTCAGAAGACCACTTGTGGGACTCATTTCTCTTCCTTCTGTGGGTTTCAGATACTGAGTTCTGGTAATCATCTTGACAGCTCAAGCCCTTACCCCATAATTCATTATCTCTTCCACCCTCAATTAATTTTTAAGTCATTCTCTTTTGTCCTCAAATAAAAGGCATTTATTAATCCAGAAGTGTTAGAAGATATAAATAATAATGCCTAAAATGTTAATCAGTGTTAATTCTAATCACTAAGTACATTAATGATCACAAAAGTATGTTTTAATATCTCTCTGTAATTTGATTCTGTCTTCTAAACTCATATGACTCCATTACTGTGTTTTGAAGTATCTGTTGAGATGTGGCAACATATTTAATTCTTTCTAACCTAACATGCCATCTTTCATTTAATTATCTTCCATCTGGATTCTTTCCATAATCCTCAAATAATACTTTAATATAGTCTTTCAGCAAAAGGGCTTCCATTTTCACCTTCAAAATGATTGTGAATTTTGTCTTAGGAGTAAGATTTATTTGAACATAAAATTCTAACTTGACAGGTATTTTCAACTGGCTCTTCTAGGCTGTGTGTCATTACTTCATCCCTCTGTGTTGCTCTTGATATATGTGCTGTTAGAATAGGTTTGTTCATGTCCACATTTCTTCTCTGTCTATGTTTATGACCATTTTCTTTTTGTTTCTGTTCTACAGGTTCATCACAAAAAATTTTAAAGCTATATTTAGCTTCATTTTCTTTTTTTATTATTAGATATTTTCATCATTTACATTTCAAACTCTATCTCGAAACTCCCCTATACCCTCCCCCTGCCTGTTCCCCAAAGTGCCCACACCCTCTTCCTGGCCCTGGCATTCTCCTATACTGGGACATATAATCTTTGCAAGACCAAGATCCTCTCCTCCCAATGATGACCGACTAGGACATCTTCTGCTACTTATGCATTTAGAGACATTAGCTCTGGGGGTACTGATTGGTTCATATTGTTTGTTGTTCCACCTATAGGGTTGCAGACTCCTTCAGCTCCTTGGGTACTTTCTCTAACTCCTCCATTGGGGGCCCTGTGTTCCATCCAATATAAGACTATGAGCATCCACTTCTCTATTTGCCAGGCACTGGCATAGCCTCACAAGAGACAGCTATGTCAGGGTCCTGTCAGCAAAATCTTGCTGGCATATGCAAAAGTGTCTGGGTTTGGTGGCTGTTTATGGAATGGACCCCTGAGTGGGGCAATCTCTGGATGGTCCTTCCTTCAGTCTCAGATGCAAATTTTGTCTCTAACTCCTTCCATGGTTATTTTGTTCCCTATTGTAAGGAGGAGTGAAGTATCCACACTTTGGTATTCCTTCTTTTTGAGTTTCATGTGTTTTGTGAATTGTATCTTGGGTAAGTTTTTGGACTAATATCCACTTATCAGTGAGTGCATATCATATGAGATCTTTTGTGATTGGATTACCTCACTCAGGATGACATCCTCCAGATCATTTGTCTAAGAATTTCATAAATTTGTTGTTTTTAATAGCTGAGTAGTACCCCATTTTGTAAATGTACCACATTTTCCATATCCATTCCTCTGTTGAGGGACATCTGGGTACTTTCCAGCTTCTGGCTATTATAAATAAGGCTGCTATGAACATAGTGGAGCATGTGTCCTTATTACAAGTTGGAACATCTTCTGAGTATATGCCCAGGAGAGGAATTGTTGGATCTTCCAGTAGTACTATGTCCAATTTTCTGAGAAACCGCCAGACTGATTTCAAGAGTGGTTGTACCAGCTTGCAATCCCACCAGCAAAGGAGGAGTGTTCCTCTTTCTCTACATCCTTGCCAGCATCTGCTGTCACCTGAATTTTTGATCTTAGCCATTCTGACTGGTGTGAGGTGGAATCTCAGGGTAGTTTTGATATGCATTTCCCTGATGATTAAGGATGTTGAACATTTTTTTCAGGTGCTTCTCATCCATTCGGTATTCCTCATTTGAGGATTCTTTGTTTAGCTCTGTACCCCAATTTTAATGGGGTTATTTGATTTTCTGGAGTACAGCTTATTGAGTTCTTTGTATATATTTGATATTAGCCCCTATTGGATTTAGGATTGGTAAAGATCCTTTCCCAATCTGTTGGTGGCCTTTTTGTCTTCTTGACAGTGTCTTTTGCCTTACAGAAGCTTTACAATCTTATGAGGTTCCATTTGTCAGTTCTTGGTCTTACAGCACAAGCCATGGCTGTTCTGTTCAGAAATTTTTCCCCTGTGCCCATATCCTTGAGACTTATCCCCACTTTCTCCTCTACAAGTTTTAGGGTCTCTGGTTTTAGGTGGAGTACCTTGATCCACTTAGAATTGATCTTTGTACAAGGAGATAAGAATGCATCAATTCGCATTTTTCTACATGATAACTGCCAGTTGTGACAGCACCATTTCTTGAAAATGCTGTCTTTTTTCCACTGGATTGTTTTAGCTAGTTCTGTAGGCTTCTTGTATGTTCACGAGCATCTCATCCTTTAGGTTAGGGAAGTTTTCTTATATAATTTTGTTGAAGATATTTACTGGCCCTTTAAGTTGAAAATCTTCATTCTCATCTATTCCTAATATCCTTAGGTTTGGTCTCTTCATTGTGTCCTGGATTTCTTGGATGTTTTGAGTTAGGATCTTTTTGCATTTTGCATTTTCTGTGATTGTTGTGTCCATGTTTTCTATAGAATGTTCTGCACCTGAGATTCTCTCTTCCATCTCTTGTATTCTGTTGCTGAAGTTCATATCTATGGTTCCTGATTTTTTTCCTAGGTTTTCTATCTCCAGTATTGCCTCTCTTTGGGTTTTATTTATTGTTTCTACTTCCATTTTTAGATCTTGGATGGTTTTGTTCTATTCCATCACCTGGTTGGTTGTGTTTTCCCGTAATTCTTTAAGGGATTTTTGTGTTTTCACTGTAAGGTCTTCTACCTGTTTAGCAGTGTTCTTCTATATTTCTTTAATTGAGTTATTAATGCCCTTCTTAAAATCCTCTACCAGCATCATGCAATATGATTTTAAATCTGAATCTTGCTTTTCAGGTGTGTTGGAATATCCAGGACTCTCTGTGGTGGGCATACTGGGTTCTGAGGATGCTGAATGGTCTTGGTTTCTGTTAGTTAGATACTTAAGTTTGCCTTTCGCCATCTGGTAATCTCTGGTGTTAGATATTTTAGCTGTCTCTGGCTGAAGCTTGTTCCTCCTCTGATTCTGTTAGCCTTTGTCAGCACTCCTGGGAGTCCAACTCTCTCCTGAGTCCCTGTCTTAGTCAGGGTTTCTATTCCTGGACAAACATCATGACCAAGAAGCAAGTTGGGGAGGAAAGGGTTTGTTCAGCTTACACTTCCATACAGCTGTTCACCACCAAAGGAAGTCAGGACTGGAACTCAAGCAGGTCAGGAAGCAGGAGCTGATGCAGAAGCCATGGAGGGATGTTCTTTACTGGCTTCCTTCCCCTGGCTTGCTCAGCCTGCTCTCTTATAGAACCCAAGAATACCAGCCCAGAGATGGTCCCACCCACAAGGGGCCTTTCCCCCTTGATCACTAATTAAGAAAATGCCTTACAATTGGATCTCATGGAGGCATTTCCTCAACTGAAGCTCCTTTCTTTGTGATAACTCCAGCTGTGTCAAGTTGACACAAAACTAGCCAGTACAGTCCCATTGGTCAGAGTGCTCTCTGCAGGCAAGCTCTCCTCTTGCAGGTAATGTGCACAGAGGTCTGGATCTCAGTTCTGCCTCATAGCTGAAGATGAAGGCATGAACGGACCCTGTCCAAGAAGCTCTGTTGCTTCTGTGGCCCATGCACTCTCCTGTGCAGACTTGTCTCTGAGAGATCTGGGATACAAGATGGTGCTCTCACCTGAGTCCCAGGGTCAGACCCCTCTTTGGATGCCTACTCTCCTCAGTGATCCTAAGATCCTGGGTGTGCTATGGCACCTGTGGCGTGGATAGTCCTCTGGGGACCATGGGTCCATCTGCAGAGTTCATATCCAAGGTGGCTCAAGGTTCTTAGCTTCATTTTCTAAACTTAAAATTTTTAGCTTTATTATTTGGGTGGAGATGATTCAGAGAGGAGATGATTCAGAGAGGTGACATACATTAAAGCAGGGTCATTTTTGCTATATGATCCTAAGATTTTCCACAAACCTTTATATCTCTCAGTAAATGGGTTATAAAGGCTGACATTGCAAAAATTCTTCATTACATCAACACATTAACTATGATTTCTGGACAAAACAAATAGTAACTGTTGATTTCCAGATCAATTTCTCAAGTTTTTAAAATACTAGAAATTATGTCATTTGTCTACTGGTGGGATGTAATATTGCCTTTCTCATATAACAATCAACAAGCATTTCACACAGCAAATGCATGTTATTGAGTATTTAGTTATTAAGAATTTAATTACCTGTTGATTATTTAGTTAGCACAAAGACCAAATACCTATTGACATTGTGATGTACATCCTTTCTATGGAGCACTCAACACACATAATCAATGCCTATATCCATTCCAACAGGATGTAAACAGATGCAAAACACTTGTGTTAGTCAGGGTTCTCTAGAGGAACATAACTGCTAGAATGAATGAATATGTGTATGGGATTTTTTTTTAGAGTGGTTTACAGGCTGTGGTTCAGCTAATCCAACAATGGCCGTCTACAAACAGAAATTCCAAGAATCTAACAGTTGTTCAGTACATAATTCTGGATGTATCAGATGGTCTTCTGTATAGAACTGAGTCCTGAATAAGTAGGCTATAATGTCAGTGAAGGAATGAACTTGCCAACAAGATTGAGTGCAAACAGGCAAAGAGCAAAAAATTTCTTCTTCCATGTCCTTCGATAGGCTGCCAACAGATGTTATGGTTGATATTATAGGTGGATTTTCCAAATCCAAATGATTTAATTAAGAAAACTGCCTCAAAAACAAACCCAGCTGCTTTGGTTTTAGTTGATTCCAGATATAGTCAAGTTGACAATCAAGCATGGCCACGATAGGACTTAAAAGGTTTCCTTCATATCAGAGTTTCTGGGTTCCTGATAGTGCTGAACACATAGTAAATACTGGGTTACTATTCATTAAGCTATTATAAAGTTGAAAAGATAGGAAGTGTAACTTTTAAATTTCCCCGGAAAGTTAAAGCATATTTCCCCTAGAAGCTCAAAATAAACTATATTTTGAGTGATATTTCCAATCTATGGCTTGTTATCTCTTGCAATGTATTTGGCTCCCCAGAATGAGGATGGTACTATTCTAAAGTCAAGACTAGCTTTCTGATCAAACCATGGTAAAGCTGCCTGTCCTTGGTACCCTTCACTTTTATTTAAGGTCTTCCTCAAAAATACCAAGTCAATTTTATTAGAATCCCTCCTGGAAAGCATGATTATAGCATGGACAAACACATATTTTAACAATGTGTGTCATAATCTTACTTAGGAAGCAAATCATGTTTGGGTGAATAATTTATAAACATTTTGTATGGGCATCTCATATTTTGGATTCTCCTAGAAGCAAACACTGAAACAGGAATTTGGGAGTATCTGGCTTACTTAGGAGGTGAACTAATAAGACTGTTAATGAATGGTTTAAGAATAATGACAAGAAAAACACTGATGTGCATAGGGTCATCCACACCAAGAGGAAACAGGGTGTTTATAGAGGTGTATCATGAACCTTTCTGATGCTGTGACAAAGTACTTGAAAAGGAGAATGTATGTTAGGGTTTATGCTTACAGTTAGTTGATGTCATTCATCTTAGCAGGAAACATGTGCCAGAGCAGAGCAGCTCATCATATGTGGTCAGGTTCAAATATCTCTCTGGAGGGTACAAGACTCCCAATCAGTTAACCTCCATTCATTAGGTTCTACATTTCAATGGTTCTGTTAGCTCCCAGTATCATTATACAGTGTAGGTCAAGCTTTCATCATTGTGCCCTCCTCTCAGCCTTGAGCAGGCTGAATCAGACCTTGTCTGCCATAAGCAGCTAGCCTACCTAGGGTGCAGTCTTCTAACCTAGGTAAAGTCTATTGTTCTGCAATCTGCAGCCTCCTTCAAGAAGCCACTTTCTGCTGAGAAGCTAGTTTTCCTAAGGAGATCCTGACAAAGTGATGAGATCCTGACAGAGTGGGGGATGGGTTTCCCTCTTTAAAAATCAGACCCTAGAGTTAAAGTTGAGCCTTGATCAGAGAACTTTGTCTTGTCTCTTTATTTCTCTGACCATCCTTTCCATCCATCCCCAGCTTTCCTTTCAGGAACTCAGAAAACTCATGGCTGCTGGTGGCTACACATGTGGACCTTTGGGGGACATTTAAGCTCCAAACAGTAACAGATATTTATCAGTGCTTGGTGAAAATGTAACTTTTAATAACACAAGTAATTGTCATCTTGGAGGCTTAATGATGAACAAGCTTACCCTTTCTAGTTTTTTTCTGAACTTTGGCTGGCTAGTTCAACTCAGCTACTCTGGCTTAAACTCCTCTCCAAGCTGACTGATTCAAACTGGCTTCTCTTGGGTTCTGATTAAATTGCTGTGTTGGAAAGACTGCTTTGGAACACCATGAACTGAACTGCTTCAAACTGAACTGAACTTAACTCAACTGAACTGTATTGCATTGCCTGAACTCAACTGCACTCCACCTAGACATCATTGTTTGGGATTAAAGTTTTGACTAAAGTCATGTCTATATTCCAACCAGAGGAGTTAAAGGTGTGTCTGTATTCCAGCCACAGCAGCCATGTTGCTGAATTAAAATTCCTCTACAAATATTTAGATATTATTTTATTTAGTGTTGATTGAGTCTGTGAACATGAAACCTGCTAAGTAGGGGGCTGACCATACCTTCTGTGTTTACTAAACTGAGGTACAGGAGCAGTTTGGCAGGGAGAAGCAGTTAGACCCAGAGATGATTATATTATCTACTACAGTGCCTAACATATTGTAGATACTTTGTTTATCAAAACAAAGGGTAAACAAGTGTCCAATTAACAACTCTAAGAAAATCCTCAACTCGGGGTGGCTACCTAAGAAAAGGAGTAGCAGTCCTACCCCAGACCCTAAGTGAGATGAGGAACCACTGTCTATAAAATGTATACAAGTCTTCAGTTGGATGTAAAAAAGTAGATGACATAGTCATTTCACTCCCTAGGGCAGAGTGGTGGTGTGGTGTTGGTAGTAATGGTGGTGGTGGTTTACCAGAGTGTAGAAAGCCTTTGTGGACCACTTGGCAGGAATCTGACATTGGCCAAGAATAAGGAAATGGGCTTCAGGCAGGAATCTGACATTAAGGGCATGACAAAGAAGTTCAGACAGGAATCTTAATCTTAGGGTGGAACAAAAGAAGTAGGTTTCAGGCATGAATATGACTTTAGACTAGGACTGGGAAGTAGGCTCAGATATTTTGATCATCCTGATGGGTCCTTGGAGACAGTGATCATGTGAGTTATCATGGAACTTTGTTTATTGTCTTGCTTGGTTTTGACTATTTGTGTTTATTGTCTTGATTTTTCCTCATTGTACTACTCACCCTTAATACTTGCATGTAATTAAAATGGTATATAAGTGTAGAGAGCCACACCCGGTGCTCTCCCCAGTAAACAAGTCAACAGCGCATGTGCTGGAGGTGAGCGCTGAGTCAGCCCATCCCGGGGCGTGGTGAGTGAGCAGCCAACCAGAAGCATACACGACACGTCAGGGTATATATAGGCAGTGCCTTTTTGGGCTCGTGGTCTTCCTCCTCATGATGTAATAAAAGTTTGCTGCAGAAGGATTCTGGTGTCCGCATCCGTTCTTGCCAGCGAGGCGGTAGTGTGGACTCTTTCATATAAGCAGATTGGGAAAAATTAAACCTGCCTTAAGTCCCAGAATTGATAGAGGCCATGCTTCAGTTTTGTCTAATTGGCTCTTTCTTTTTAATCCTCGCACTTGTGCTGGAGAACCTGTTGACTAATTGAGCTGGCTTGGTCAACATAGACAGAAAGCAAAGGGCTAAAAATCAACCTCTCCATTGATTTTTCTTAACTTTTGTTTCACTCATGCACCATTCTTTCCTGCCACCCTCTAGGGTCCTTTAATCCACTACCTTCTTTTTACAGCCAAGACGAAGAGTCTGCATTTCTGCTGGCTGAATACAGTTCATAGATTATGGATTTGCTGTTCACTGTATCTCATGTTGATAGTCTTTCAGTCAGCTCAATTTTAAAGCAATTTAAATTATTCTTTTGCTAATAAGATTCATAAGATAACATGTAAACTGTTTCAGTAACATCAAGATACATTAAATTCAATGTACTTCAGTTAACCAAGTGAGCTTCACACAGATTATAAATTGTCTTACTTGTACATTTTATTATTTCTCTCCCTTGTTTTATACTAAACAAAACTTCCTGGGTTATAACAAGTGGCTGTTGAATAATACAGCATCTCCTCACATTACAGCTCTGTAGAAAATTTTCCAGCACAGGCCACAGGGGTAATGCTAAGCTGTGTGATTGTAGGACAGTGCATCAAAGGCAATCTTTCACAGGAAAGTCAGAAAGAAAAATCATTTCATAAAATATACATATAAGGTTCTGCACTCAAAATCTAAGAGAAAAAAAATAGACTTCTGTCTTATAAAGAAATTTTCCAATACTATCTAACTCATTTTGACACTTCTGACAGTCCTGTGCCTCCAAGAAAACTATTCTTCTTATGGCTCTAAATGACTTTGGTGTCTGAAACTAGACTGTGAGCTATAAAAGCCACAAAAGAGCTGGTGCTTGCCTTTAGGCTTGGCAGGTTACCTGAGCCACAGAAAATTTGTAACACTAGCTTCAAAGAGGAGGCAGCCTTTGTCCTGGGATGTCTACGATGCTCTCTTCTGTGTGGCGCATGCTGAACTTGACAGTATGGAACAGGAGGTCAGTGTGCTGATCTCAGGTCCCTGTGATGTTATACTAGAGTCAGCTGTTGCTCTAACTCAGCTGTACCTGTGAGTTCTGGCCTCCAGGGAGGCACATTAGGGCTTCTGGCTGAGCAACTCACTTGTAATCCAGAAAAGGAGAAGTTGGTAAAGGCAGATGAACTGTGGAGTGCCTTTGCTGCAATTCTGAGCAGCTGCCATTGCTCAGAGCTGAAAAAGGAGAGGCTTGGGATGGTGCAGGAAACCTGACTGTATATGATATCCTTGGATTCTTTAAGCTGCACAAGCCCAACCCACGGATACAAGATGTGTCAAAATAACATACACGCTAGAAAAGCAAGGGGGTCTATAACCTAAAAATATTGCATATACTCTATCCCTGTCCCCCATTTGGAAGAAACTCACTTTTCTCGTTTGGATTTTACAAATTTTAGATTCACTTCCCACCTCTGATAGTTAGCATTAATTGTCAGCTTATCAAATGTTGTTCTAGGCCTATCAGTGCATGATTACACTAAATGAGATGGGAAGACCTTCCCACTATGGGTGGTACCATTCCCTAAGCAGATGACCCTAGCACGGATAAGAGTAGAGGAAGCAAGCTGATCACTGGCATGCATGCTTTCGTAGGATACCTTCTGAACATAAATGCAATGTAAGCAGCTGCTTCAAGCTCCTGTTGACCTTATTGTCCTGTCATGGTGGACTGTGCCTTGAGCTGTGAGCTAGAACAAAGTCTTTGGTTTTTTGAGACAGGGTTTCTCTGTGTAGCCCTGGCTGTCCTGGAACTCACTCTGTAGACCAGGCTGGCCTCGAACTCAGAAATCCACCTGCCTCTGCCTCCCGAGTGCTGGGATTAAAGGTATGAGCCGCCACACCTGGCTAAAGTCTTTCACTTTTAAGTTTCTTTTGGGAGTTCAAAATTACAGAAACAGGAAAAGAAACTGAGACACCACCAGTGATGATACCCTAAGGCAAGTTAACAGTATTTTGCAAGCCCAAGTTTCTTGTCTGCAAAGAAAAATAAGATACTTGCCTTGCAAGCTCACTGTGGAGAAGTATCCCCACCCTCTCTTAGGGAGCATCTTCAGCCCAGTGCTGAAAGAGCCAACTACTATTTCTCAGGCAGGAAAGGTTAACTGCACCCCACTTTGCTTACAGGTAAATGGACAGAAACAAAAAATAACTCCTGAAATATGAGGGTAACACACACATAGGTATTTGAGACACAGAAATGTGTTGTGGATCCTGGGAACTCCTTGTAATTGGATCCCTGGATCGCTCTTCAAATTTTTATAATCTGCAGATAAAATGATCTTGCACAAATCTCTAGTGATCCACCATTCTTTGTCATAAATTCTCTAAAATACTTGAGAATATGCCTGTTCATCTTTTATCTCATCAGTCAATAACTAATGACAATGATGAACTGTTGCAGAAAATATTTAAAATGACCGGCAGGCTTTCTGAGCTACAGCCAACCACTCTCTGTGCTGGCACAGTCCACTGGGCTACTCTCTGGAGCTCCCAAGTTCCCTTCACTGCCATGCCAGCCCCACTCAATGACCATCCACCCTGTGGTTAGCCACCACAACACTCAGCAACCCAGGAGAAACAAAACTCCAGAATCTTTTAATTAACAAGACAGATTTCTACAGATCAATAAATTCTCAAATCACAAGATACCAATACAATAATTTCAGAACCAATTGATAATAGTAAAAGGTGGCCACTTACAGTAGACAAATTATCCCAATATTCTGACCTTTATAATATCATAACTACATCTGGCTAATTAAAGCCATGCTGGTTCAGGTTCTTTCTTGTCTGTGTACCTCCATCTTGGCTTTTCTCTCTCCTGAGATACTCTCTGCCTTTGCAGCTCTTAGCTGCACCACCCTTTTCCCTGTCCAATCACAGGCCTCCTGCTACACTAATATTTTGGTGTGATTGCACAGGGAAAATCCTGCCATAGTGAATGAGAATTTATCTCTTTAATATATGCACTAAAACTTAAGAGGTGACTAAGTGGTAAGAGTATTCACTCTGCAGGTTGGGCATGATCATGACCCTGTAATTTTAGTGCTGATTCACCTAGGCTTGCTAGATGTTGGACTGGCCAAAAACATACAAAAGAGTGAGCGGCAGCTTCAATGGGAGATCCTGCCATAAGGAAATAAGAGACAGACAGACAGAAGAGGACTGCTAATGTCCTCCTTGGTCTCCACAGAGACACCTGTACATACTTACATGCACACCACACATGCAAATATGTGACATGGAGGAAAGAAAATAAACATTGACTATCTCTGCATCCTAGCAGCTTTAGTGTCCACATTTGTTAGAATTCTAGAATTAATTACACTGAGCCCCATGGATGATGCTGACCATAGTCACCAAGGCTTACAGTAGAACTCTGTATGCTAGTGCAGTGTTCTCCTGTCTCTGCTGTCTAACATGGAAGTGGAAATATCTGTGTGGCTATAGACAACAGGAAATGTGACTAGCTCAGTTAAAGTACTCAATTTAACATATTTAAATTTAAATTTAGACTGCCGCATGTGAATGACTTTGCTGTCTTAGGAAGGGCAACCCAAGGCTGTGGAATGGATTTCTGTAATGACCGACAACCTGAAGCAAAGACTGGTTACTGGAAGGGCATCACCATCACTTCTACATTCATCTGTCAAGTTGGTCTGTCACTCCATGATTTCAATCAACTAACATCAGTGTACATGCCTTACTTCTTCTATACAGAGATACTCAAAATAAAATAAAATCATTGTACAATTTTTCCAGAATCAACCTAATAGTTACCCTTGGAAGAATAAGATTCATTATTGTTATTCTCTTTTGTGAGAAGTCACCAATGGGAAGACCTAAAGTATAAATCCCTGGACCGAGGAACAGAACTGCACTCCCTACTTCTCTGACACATCAAAAGTACCAGTGCCATTTCCTAAACTTCAATATACTATCTCAGTGTATTTATCAAGAAACACTGGCCAGTGGTACATGCCAGCAGGATTTGCTGAAGGAGGCAAAGGCAGGAGGATCATGAGTTTGAGGCCAGCCTAGGCTACACATTTTTACATGCCAGTGAGGAAAGAAGGGTAAAGTCTAGTGAGAGCTGACCCATCCTGAGAGAAAAATGTTAATTACATCATGAAGGCTCCACCTCATATACTGCAGATCTATGTGCCCCACATGACTGTGTTGAATAATCGATGTTTAGTCTATAAACACACTCAAAACCATAGTGTCTTGTTTATTTGGCAAGTATTTATCTCATACTCACTCATGCCAGGAATTGTTCAGAGTGCTGGGGTACAGCTGAATGAAGGAGACACACATCCCTATGTCCTTAGACTTACATTCATAGTTCTTTATCGTATGCTGGTGCCACAGCCATGCTAATAGTTTCTCTACCTAATGCTTGGGTTTTAAGGCTGAGAAGGACTCTACCAGTTCAGACCCGTACCACTGCCACTCAGACTTCATTGTTCCTCTGCATTCTGGAATGTGTGACTACTTGGGGGTCTCTTTGCTGTTGCCTGCTTTGGAGTTGAAGAGCTGAGTATGGCCTATGAGGATGATGGTGATGACTACAGCATCATAGTGAAGGTATTGGGGGACAGACTAGTAGAGGCCTTTTTCGAGGAGTTCCATGAGAGAGTTCACAGAGAACTGTGAGCTTACTGTAGAAATGAGCACATGGGTGTCCCAGACTTGCACAGACTCTGGCATGAGGGCATCCAGACAGCTCCTGGTTACCCCAGCCAGTCTGACCATACTAAGAAGCTCACCATATGGAGACTGGCCAGCATCAAGCAGGCCACAGGTATCAGGTTAACAGAATCCTTGGCAGTGGCACCTGCTTCAGCAGTATCAGGTCTATACTTCTCCAATGTAAAATCCAGGTACGTTGCTGTGGGGAAATTTTCCAAAGATCAGATTGAGCATAATGCTTTGAGAGAGAACATGCCAGTGGCCAAAATGGAGAAGTGACTTGGCCCCATTCTGGGATATGATACAGACTGACTTCTCTCAAAAAAATAAAAAAGAAGGAAAGAAGGAAAGAAGGAAAGGAAGGAAGGAAGGAAGGAAGGAAGGAAGGAAGGAAGAAAGAAAGAAAGAAAGAAAGAAAGAAAGAAAGAAAGAAAGAAAGAAAGAAAGAAAGGGAAAAGAAAAGAAGAAAAGGAAAAAAAGAAAAAGATATAAAACACTGTATTGACTTATTAGTTATTCAGACATAGGGTGTACAGTGTGGTAATTTGGTACAATCACACATGGTGTAATGAACACATCAGTGTAATTAGCATTTCTATCTCCTAAAACATTAATCGCCTTTTTTGTATGTTTGGAGTCTTAGCCTCTGTCCATCTTGGTGTGTTTTTTGTTGTTGTTGTTGTTGTTGTTGTTTCTGTTTAGTTTTGATTTGTTTTGCTTTAGCTAACACATACATAGATTGGGGGTGGGGTGGGGTGTCACCATATCAGTCACTACTCTAAGACAAATGTTTTACCTACTCATACTTATATTGTAAAAAATAAAGTAAGAATTAAAGAAGGTAATATAGTTTCATTGATGCATAAAGGTTACTTTTGTTTACAACTGATGGACCCAGCTGTGTTGGAATCTGCTCCTGTAGGCTAGACACTTACAAGCAAAAGTTTCCAATATTACAAGTGGAGCAGCCAAGATAACAGAGGTGTTACACAGGCTAGTCTCATGCCTGACCTGAGAAAGGAGAGAAAGAAGATTTTATGGAAATACAATAGAGTATGTTCAGGACAGTAAGTTTACACAAACAAGTACATGGAGCTCAAGGAACAACTGGGGACTGTTACATTTCTATACCATTTTTTATTATGAATTATGTATTTACTTTACATCCTGATCCCAGCTTCCCCTCCCTCTTCTCCTCCTAGTTACCTCCCCTCCCCCACATCCATCCATACTTCCCCTTCTCCTCAGAAAAAGAGGAGGCCTCCCATGGATATCAACTACTCTTGACATAACAAGTTGCCGTAATACTAAATACATCTTTTTCTATTGAGTATAGACAATGCAGCCCAGATAGAAGAAACTGATCCAAAGGCAGATGACATCATCAGAGACAGCCCCTGCTCCTGCTTTAGGAGCCCCTCATGAAGGCTCAGCTACATAACTGCTATATATTTGCAGAGGGTCTAGAACCATTCCATGCCTGCTCTCTTGTTGGCAGGTCAGTCTATGAGCTCCTATGGTAACATAGTTAATTCTGTAGGTTTTCTTATGGTGACCTTGATCCCTCTGGCTCCTTCAATTCTTTCTCTCCACAGGATTTCCCAAGCTCCACTTAATGTATGGCAGTGGGTCTCTGCATCAGTTTCTATCAGCTGCTGGGTGAACCCTCTCTATGACAGGTATGCTAGGCTCCTGTCTGCAAGTATAGCAGAATATCATCAGTGTTAGGGTAGGCTCTCTCATGGCATAGGTCTCAATCTGGGCAGGTCACTGGTTGGCCCTTAATTCAAATTCTGCTCCATCTTTTACCCTTGCCAGACAAATTGTGGGTCTAAGGTTTTGTGACTAGATTGATGTCCTAATCCCTCCATTGAAAATCTTGCCTGGTTAAAGACCCAAGAAGGGCTACCTCAGACAAGGAGTGAATCACATACTCAGGTGACTTCATGTGAACCGTCTCCCCACCTTAACTTGTAAAATAAAGGCTAAAGGCAGTGATTGGGCAGTGGAAGGAAAAGGTGGAGCAAAAAGTTTTAGAGAAAGAGGGAGAGAAAGGAGAAGAGGAAGACTGAAGAAGAGGAGGTGGAAGGAAAATGGAGCAAAAGCATATGACCTAGAGAAACCACAAGTAGTGTAGTGGTAGATCTGCCCAATATAGGTGTGCAGCTTGTATTTATATTAATTGAGTCATGTTTTCATTGCCCCAGCTTATTTGGGTTGGAGATTTACCACAACAGAGGTGGGTGTTTCAATCTCCATATCCCCATTGTTAAGAGTATTAGCTAGGGTCATTCTCATAGATTCCTGGGAGTTTCCATTGTCTTAGGTTTCTAGCTTGTTCCAGAGGTGTAGCCCCCACTACCCCACCTCAATCCAGTTGTTTCTTCAAAAGAGCTCTTTCCATCCTCCCCATACCTCATCCCTCTTTTCCTATTGAGTCCATTCCCTCTATTCACCCTCAATATCTAATCTATTTCCCCTTCTCAGTGATATTCAAGCACCCCCCTTGGGCCCTCCTAGTGACTTAGCTTCTTTGGATCTGTAGCATGGTTATTCTGTGGTTTATGACTTATAAGTGAGTATGTACCATGTTTGTCTGAGTCTGAGTTACCTCACTCAGGATAATCTTTTTGAGTTCTATCCATTTGCTGCAAATTTCATGATGTAATTGTTTTTAAGGGCTGAGTGATACCCCATAGCTTAAATGTGTATAAAACTACATTTTCTTTATCCATTCTTCAGTTGAGGGACGTCTAGGTTGTTTCCAGTTTCTGGTTATTCTGAAAAAGCTAAAAAAGTTATTCTAGGAACATAAGGGAGCAAGTATTCTTGTGTTTTGGTGGGGCATCCTTTGAGTATACACCCAGGAGTAGTATAGCTGGGTCTTTAGGTAAATCTAGTCCCAATTTTCTGAGCAACCACCAAATTGATTTACAAAGTCTTTGTGCAAATTTGCACATCTACCAGCAATGTTGGAATGTTTCTCCAATATGCTATCATTTGAGTTTTTGGTCTTAGCCATTGTAATGGGTATAAGATGGAATCTCAGGGTCGTTTTGATTTACATTTCCCTGATGACTAAGGACATTGCAGCTCACCATTGTTAGGTGTGTTTTCTTCCACAGATGTTTTTTACAAGCATTTCAAAGCTTTGCTCTATGTTTAAATTGTTCTTTTCCTTACTTTTTTTTCCTTTCTGTTCTTTCCATCCCCCCCAAGCTCCCAAACAAGGTTTCTCTGTGTAGCTTTGTGTAGCTCTGGCTATCCTGGAACTAACTCTGTAGAAGAGGCTGTCCTCCAACTCAGAGATCGACATGTCTTTGCCTCCCAAGTGCTGGAATTAAAGGTATTTACCACCACTGCCAGCTGAAGATACCCAAAGAAGTTATAGTATGTAAGTGTAGTGGAAACTTTCCCTAGTTGATTAGATAATAAAGAAACTAATCATTGGGTGAGAAGGAGGTGGGAATTCTGGATCAGAAAGAGAAAGAGGGAGGCAGGATGAAGAAACTTCCTTTTGGATGGGAAAGAGCATGGAGCCAGAATGTAGGTAGCTGGAGGAGGTCCATTTAAGTGCAGGATTTAACATAGAATAGCTCACAAAATTAGGATGCTAGTTTCTGCACCCAGCAATTGTGTTACCTGTTGATTCAAAACTAAGATTATGTGGTGTTTTTCTTCACACAGCAACTCAACTGGGTTCCAGAGAAAGGTATGGCAACAGAGCATGGGTTTGCAAGAAGTGCATCCCAGCTAGCCATGTAAATTTGAGAGCGTTGATCTGGTTTGGCAGCAGCCAGCCTTAGGGAGGCAAGAGCATTTTATTCTGAGTCAGAGAGTTTGTTGGGCTGAAAACAGGCCAGCCTGTCCGCCAGTGCCATGCCTGCAGTAGTTTGTAATGCTATTTTTATATTTCACGCAACATGTTCTCTTATTACAACACAAACATGCTCTCTGTAGTCTCTATTCTCTGCAAAGCTATCTTCTGGTTTCATTCCATAGACTCCAAATCCCCATCAATAACCATATTTGTTCTTCTCACTATTGCTTTTGCAAAACATCTTCAACTCTTCTGGGTATTTCCTAGAAGTACAAGATTTAAGGTTGTTTTGGTACCTCTCCTCCAGGGTAGCCAGTAGCTGAGCCATCACCTATTTCTCAGTGACTTTTTTTTTGAAACAATGTTACACTCTGTGTACCCCTGGCTGTCCTTCATACTCACTCTGTAAAACAGGTTGTCCTTGAACTTGGAGATATGCTTACCTCTGTTTCCAAAGTACTAACATAATGGCATTTATCTCTATCACCAAGCAATGTTTTGTATTGTTTTGTTTTTCCTTTATTTCTTTGGTTTTGTTTTGGGGTATTTTTTGGTTGTTGTTTGTTTGTTTGCTTGTTTGTTTTTCTTCTGTTTTTTTAGATTTTTAAAAAATAGAATGACTTCCTGAGAGTTGCTTTTAGCTAAAATCCTGAGAATAATATATCCCTATGACATCTCTTCTGTGCTAGTGATAAACCAGAGTGATCCAGTGAGTCTGGGACTACCTCTTATACATACCATCTTCCCATGAAGAGACAGGATCAAAAGCCAAAAAGGACAATATCCTAAATATGCCAAATATGGATAGTAATATTACTGTGTACAGTATCCCTTAAAAGGAGAGCAAACAACAAAGGCTACAGGACAAACTTGTCTGCCTACTACCACTTTACCCTCTTTGCTTGAAAAGGAGTGAAAAATGTCCCTATAGGTCTTTATAAAGAAAGATTGTAGGCCTCAAAAGATACAAGAAGATTGAAATATTCCCATGTATTCTACAAGATCACCACAGGCTAAGGCTGATCTTCAATAACAACATAAATAATAAAAAGCTCACATACATGTGGAAGCTGAACAATACTCTACTCAATGATAACTTGGTCAAGGAAGAAATAAAGAAATTAAAGACGTTTTACATAACTTGGTCAAGGAAGAAATAAAGAAATTAAAGACGTTTTACAGTTTAATAAAAATGGAGCCACAACTTACCCAAACTTGTGGGACAAATGAAAGCAGTCCTAAGAGCAAAACTCATAGTTCTGAGTGCCTCCAAAAAGAAACTTGAGAGAGCATACACTAGAAGCATGTGACATACACATGACAGTATACCTGAAAGCTCTATAACAAAAAGAAACAAATTTGCCCAAGGGGAGTAGACAGCAGAAAATACTTAAACTCAGGGCTGAAATCAAGAAAGTGGAAACAAAAAGAACTATACAAAAAATCAACCAAACCAGGAGCTGGTTCTTTAAGAAAATCAACAAAATAGATAATCCCTTAGCCAGACTAAGTAGAGGGCACAGAGACAGTATCCTAATTAACAAAATCTGAAATGAAAGGGAAGACATAACAATAGAAACTGAGGAAATCCAAAACATCTTCAGACCCTTCTACAAAAGCCTTTACTCAACAAAACTGGAAAACCTGGAGGAAGTGGACAATTTTCTAGACACATACCAGGTACCAAAGTTAAATCAGGATCAGATTAATGATTTAAACAGTCCCATACCCCATAAAGAAATAGAAACTGTCATTAATAGTCTCCTAACCAAAAAGGCCCAGGACCAGATGGGTTTAGTACAGGGTTCTATCAGACCTTCTAAGAAGACCTAATACCAATACTCCACAAACTATTCCACAAAATAGAAACAGAAGGTACTCTACCCAATTCATTTTATGAAGCCACAATTTCTCTGATTCCTAGACCACACAAAGACCCAACAAAGAAAGAGAACTTCAGACCAATTTTCCTTATAAATATCGATGCAAAAACACTCAATAAAATTCTCGCAAACTGTATCCACAAACACATTAAAAGGATCATCCATTATGATCAAATAGGCTTCATCTCAGGGATGGTTCAATATACAGAAATCCATCAATGTAATCCACAATATAAACAAACTCAAAGAAAGAAAAAAACATATGATCACCTCATTAGATGCTGAGAAAGCATTTGACTAAATCCAACACCTGTTCATGATAGTCTTGGAAAGATCCAGAATCCAAGACACATACCTATACATAGTAATATGCTTATTGCTATGTTTATATACAGCAAACCTGTAGCCAACATCAAACTAAATGGAGAAAAACTTGAAGCAAACCCACTAAAATCAGGGACAAGGCTGCCCACTCTGTCACTACCTATTCAGTATAGAGGTTGAAGTCCTAGCCAGAGCAATTAGACAATAAAAGGAGATCAAAGGGATACAAATTGGAAAGAAAGAAGTCAAAATATCGCTATTTGCAGATGATATGGTAGTATATTTATGTGACTCCAAAAATTCCACCAGAAAACTCCTAAACCTGATAAACAACTTCAGAAAACTGTCTAGATATAAAATTAATACAAACAAACTAGTGGCCTTTCTCTACACAAAGGATAAACAGGCTGAGAAAGAAATTAGGGAAACAACACCCTTCACAATAGTCACAAATAATTTGAAATACCTTGGTGTGAATCTAACTAAGCAAGTGAAAGATCTATATGATAAGAACTTCAAGTCTCTGAAGAAAGAAATCTAAGAAGATCTCAGAAGATGGGAAGATCTCCCATGTTCATGAATTGGCAGGATTAATATACTAAAAATGGCCATCTTTCCAAAAGCTATCTACTTATTCAATGCAATCCCCATCAAATTTTCAACTCAATTCTTCATAGATTTAGAAAGAGCAATTTTCAAATTCATCTGGAATAAAACCCAGGATAGTGAAAACTATTCTCAACAATAAAAGAACTTCTGAGGGAATCACCATTCCTAACCTCAGGCTGTACTACAGAGCAATTGTGGAAAACAAACAAACAAACAAACACTGCATACTATTGGTACAGTGAAAGGCAGGTAGATTAATGGAATAGAATTGAAGACCCAGAAATGAAGCCACACACCTATGGTCACTTGATCTTTGACAAAGATCTAAAAACATCCAGTGGAAAAAAGACAGCATTTTCAGCAAATGGTGCTTGCTCAACTTGTGTTTAGCATATAAAAGAAAGCAAATCGATCCATTCTTTTCTACTTGTATAAAGCTCAAGTCCAAATGGATCAAGGACCTTCAAATAAAACCAGATACACTGAAAATTATAGAATAGAAAGTGGGAAAGGGCCTTGAACATATTAGCACAGGGGAAATTTTTCTGAACACAACAGCAATGGCTTGTGATATAAGATCAAGATTTGACAAATGGGACTTCATAAAATTGCAAAGCGTCTGTAAGGCAAAGGACACTGTCAATAAGACAAAAAGGCTACCAACAGGGCTGGAGAGATGGCTCAGCAGTTAAGAGCACTGACTGCTCTTCCAAAGATCCCGAGGTCAAATCCCAGCAACCACATGGTGGCTCACAACCATCCGTAACAAGATCTGGCACCCTCTTCTGGAGTGTCTGAAGACAGCTACAGTGTACTTACATATAATAAATAAAATAAATCTTAAAAAAAAAAAAAAGGGCCACCAACAGATTGGGAAAACAACTTTACCAATCCTACATGCAATAGAGGACTAATATCCAATATATACAAAAAAACTCAAGAAGTTGAAATCCAGAGAAACAAATATACCTATTAAAAATGGGGTACAGCGCTAAACAAAGAATTCTAAACTGAGGAATACCAAATGGCTGAGAAGTACGTTAAAAAAAAAAGTTCAACATTCTTAGTCATCAAGGAAATGCAAATCAAAACAACCTTGAGATTCCACCTCAGACCAGTCAGAATGGCTAAGATCAAAAATTAAGGTGACAGAAGATGCTGGCGAGGATGTGGAGAAAAAGGTACACTCTTCCATTGCTGGTGGGACTGCAATCTGGTACAACCACTCTGAAAATCAGTCTGGCGGTTTCTCAGAAAGTTGGACATAGTGCTACTGGAAGATCCAGAAATTCCTCTCCAGGAATATTTCCAGAAGGTTTTCTAATGTGTAATAAAGACACATGCTCCAGTATGTTCATAGCAGCCTCATTTATAATAGCCAGAAGCTGGAAAGAACCCAGATGTCCCTCAACAGAGGAGTGGATACAGAAAGTGTGGTATATTACACAATGGAGTACTACTCAGCTATTAAAATCAATAAATTTATGAAACTCATAGGCAAATAGATATCATCCTGAATGAGGCAACCCAATCACATAAGTACATACATGGTATGCATTCACTGACAAGTGGATATTAGCCCAGAAGCCCAGAAGCTCAGAATACCCAAGATATAATTTACAAACCACATGAAACTCAAGAAGAAATAAGACCATAGTGTGGCTACTTAGATCTATCTTAGAATGGGGGAAACAAAACACCAATGGAAGGAGTTACAGAGACAAAGTATGGAGTAGAAAATGAAGAAATGACCATCCAGAGACTGACTCATCTGGAGATCCATTCCATATACAGTCACCAAACCCAGACACTGTTTTGAATGCCAACAAGTGCTTGCTGACAAGAGCTGATATAGCTGTCTCCTGAGAGGCTCTGCCGGTGCCTGACAAATGCAGAAGTGGGTGCTCACAGCCATCCTTTGGATTGAGCATAAAGTACCCAGTGAAGGAGCTAGAAAAAGGACCTAAAGAGCTGAAGGGGTTTGCAGCCCCATTGGAGGAACAACAATATGAACTAGCCAGTATGCCCTAGAGCTCCCAGGCACTAAACCACCAACCAAAGTGTGGGACTCAGGGCTCCAGCTGAATATTCAGCAGAGGATGGCCTAGTCAGACATCAGTGGGAGGAGAGGCCCTTTGTCCTATGAAGGCTCTATGCCCCAGTGTGGGGGAATGCCAGAGGCAAGAAGTAGTTGTGGGTCAGTTGGTGGACAGGGTGAAGGGGCAAGGGATGGGGAAGGGTGTTTTTTGGAGGGGAAACCAGGAAACAAGATAATATTTGAAAGGTAAATAAAGAAAATATCCAATAAAAAATACATACATACATACATACATACATACATACATACATACATACATACATTAAAAAAAGAATGATTGTATTATCTAAGGTCCTCAGGAAGTCCAGAATAGACAGAATGTGTGTGCGTGTGTGTGTGTGTGTGTGTGTGTGTGTGTATGCATATATATACACACATATATATAGCAAGAGGATTTATTAGACAGGATTACATGATATGGTTGGAGTAGTTCAACAATGTCTGTCTCACACCTGAGATGCTGAGAGCAAGGGAAGACTTCAATGCAGGAGGCTCGAAGGCTCAGCCATTCCAGTTTGCATTGAAGGATTCCTAGAGATTTACCAGTTGCTTATCCACATTGGAAGCCCAAAGAAGCTGTTTCTAAGTCAGTGATGGGATTAGCAGCTGCTGCAACAAGAGCAATAAACTCAGCAGTGAAAGTAAATAAGCAAAACCAAGCACTCTCCTCCTCCATGCGTTTTCATCTGATGTCTGTTAGACGTGCTGCTCACAGGGTGAGCTTGTCCCAAAAGGAGCTATGGAAACTCTCAGAGAACTGAGAAATTATTAAGCAGATCAGCCCTGTGAATATGTAGGAAATACTTTCATAAATAAGTAAAAGGTTATTATTCACATAGATCACCTAGATTTTGTTAAGTTTTCTTTCCTCTCTCTTTCCTTTAGTATTAAAAAACTTAAAATCCAACTGATTAGCACATATCTGTGGTGACATGTTTTACTTTCTGTTGTCATCAGACTGTACATTAGAGTGTTACTCTGATATTACTAGCTTCTTGATTGGTAGAAGTTAGGGATTGTTTGTTTATGTCTCCATAAGAACTATCTGTCTGTATCTGGGATAGTAGAGCAAACTCAGAGTGGATATTTAGGTCTGAAACAACCCATGATAATTTGGTTCTGGACCTGTAACTCTCCAAAACCACAGAAATCCTAATCAACCTCACAGATGGCTTCTCATGGGAATAAGGGTTTTGTTTTCTGAGAACTTCAGTTCACAATGCTATAATTTCTCCTCAGATATGTAGAAATGCTGATATATACATCCTAGTTTTGGTCACATCCCAGGCATGGGATGTCCTAAGAGAAGGTGGTGATTCTAAGCCATGGTGAAGCTATGACTCAATGGTAGAGGTTGGAGCAGGTAATGAAGGCATGTAAGCATGTCCCTTTAGGACTTTACAAGTATTACAATACTCATATGAGTCATATGCATCCAGACTGCAGCTCCATAGGACAACAATGGCATGTTTCCTGTTGGTACACTTACCCCAGTAGTACTACACATTTGTTGAATGAATGAATGAATGAATGAATGATAGCAATTGAACACTTGGCACAGCTTTGAGTAATAGCAGACTGAATAATACATCCAGAGATCACCTTCCAGAATGCAGAGCTGAAAGTGAATCTAAGTAGAAAAGAATCCCTTTGGGCATTAAAGGCAGCTATTCCACAGTCCTTTTCAGGCCTTCCTTCCACAGCCCTACCTCAGTTTCCAGGTATCCTTGGGAGAACTTTAATGTCTTGGTTCTCTCCTCATTATTAATTATCTTCAACCACTGCTCAGCCAGTGAAGGCTTGGCAATCTGCTTATCTCACAGGGACAAGGAGGAAAGATTAGTTATTTTATCATTTGAGTAATGGGAATTTTACACTTTTCTAAGGAGATTTATGAGAGTAATTAGTCAAAGCAGGAGTTTCCAGTCTGAGTGTTATTCAGTGTCATAATTAACCCTAGCAGGGTGGGCTACTGTCTAGCAAAATAAGAATTATTGAATATGGCATGCAATATCAGTTTGAGGCATGTAGAATACATAGAAATATGCATTAGCAATTTACTGTTCAATAAAACATGCAATTTAAGACACTAGATTATAAAACAGCACAGCACTATTTTGAAGTTAGGTTCATCTCTGCTCTCCTGTGAGAGACAATGTGTGCGTGAGTGTGTGTGTGTGTGTGTGTGTGTGTGTGTGTGTGTGTGTGTGTGTGTCTGTGTGTGTGTGTGTGTGCATGTGTGTGTGCTCTGGTAATTCAACTCAGGGTCTTGTAAATGCCAAGTAAGCTATCTATCAATGAGGTATATCCCCAGCCCTCAGCTCTACCTGCAATTTAGGAGCTCTTTGACTCTTGACAGCCACCTGATTCTTGTGTTTCTCCAGCTTCAAAATGGCGTAAAAAAGAAGAACCAAGGGCCCTCCCAGACCTAGCTCAGCTCTACAAGGCAGTGCTGTTTGTTGAATGAGACAGCAGTAGTTACCACCTTCCCTGAGCTACACTGAAGTCTTTATCCCCAAAGAGAAAGTAAACTAAGCATTGTTGGTGCCCCCATGCCACTTTCCAGTTTTCCATGTACAAGGTCCCATAACCACTGAGGCAGCATAAGAGAATGAGAATGAGCAGAGTCCTGATGTAAGACTGCTGAAAAAAATCATATCGCTCACCCAACATTCTCAGCAAAATATTTGCCACAGAACAAGTAGTTTATAAATATCAACATCATTGCTGTTGTTTTTATTACTATTATTGTGATTGGTTTTTATTGGGAATGTTTTAAAAGTCACTACTCTTTGGAGCCCATGTTGTTCTTTTAGAAAATACCACAGAGGTTTCATTGCCACACTAATTAAGCCATGAGAAATTGGATATATTTTGCTTTAATTATTATGTTCATCTTTGTCCCCTGTGGCTGTAATCTCCTTTTCCTATACTGCACTGTGAATTTTCAACAAACTATCTTTCATATATAACTGCCATTTGCCATTTAACTTCTGATACACTAGCTTCAAGATAAGAGATTTTCCTGGATTTTTCCTATTTTCTATGTGTATCAACATCACTCTTAATATCCACATCCAAGCTCTGTGCAGCTTGTTGCATTTCTCACAACCTCTTCATTTAAACACCTCTCCCAGGCCCTGCATGTGTGTTGTTTCCCAGAACATCTGTAAATATATCCAAGATTTCCAATCTAATTCAGCCTTCTATGTCCTCTCATTAATGTTCCAGAATATTCACTTTACAGTTCTAAAAGGGCCCATGCGTTCTAAAACTTGAGAGAAACCCAAGACTCAAAAAAGATTTGTTTTTGTCTTCAGTGGCCTATGGTTTATGATGCTGGCTAAAGGAAAAATAACACAAAAAAGTTAAAGAACTGTGTTTAACATTTTTTTTGTTCTCATTTCGCTTCTGACACCAATGAAATATATCACAAATCAATTATATATTAATGGCTTATGCCTCGATTTCACCAAATATCCTGCCTACAACAGCATCTGGACAGTTCTGACCTTGAAAGAAAGAGAAGTTGAAAGATCTCCGTTAGCTGCTCAAGGGGAAACCACTGAGGCAGGTTGTCCTTCTGAGTAAGAGATAGCCAGCAGTATGACTGGGATGTGAGGGAATTAAGGTCCTCCAGGCACAATGGGGTCCCTTCTTATAGGTTTCCAAGGAAGGGGGATTCATGCTACATGGTTGATGAATATAGTCCACACTATATATGAATAGTCAGGTGGTCTCTGATTCTCAGGCAGCAGGGGCAAAAAACAATGTTTGACCATGTAGTTAGTTTGTATCTGTACTACCTGTAGGCCTTGATGGCTTAGGAGCTGGTAGACTTCCTCACAGATAGATTCTTTTTCAGGGTGCCTGCTACTGCTCTGTACCATTGTAAATTACAGAGTCGGGTAGGAAGAGAAACTGTAGATGAGTGGGGCCTGAATAGCCCTTAGGCAAAATCTAATAAACATATTTGTCACACCAAATATATAGTAACTATCAAGTCACTGGCCATCACTCAGTGGGCTAAGACCATTGAGAGAGTGTTTACATTTATTTGGTTCAATGTCTTTCTTTGCTGTTACGCAGTTCTCAAGTTGTGATGCCTTCCTAGGGTCCTAGCATACACATTAAAACACATTAATTTCTCTGTCACATTTCTTTTTTTTCTATTCTTTTTAATATTTTAATTTGTGTATTTATGTCCTTATTTATTTATTTTTACACTCCAGATTTTAATCCCTGCCCCATTCACCCTCCAACTATTCCACATCCCATACCTCCTCCCCACTCTCCTGTCTCCATGTGGATGTACCCACTCCCAACCACACCTGACCTCTAAACTCCCTGAGGCCTCCAGTCTCTTGAGTGTAAGGTACACCATCTCTAAATGAACACAGACCCAGCAGTCCTCTGCTGTATGTGTGTTGGGGGCCTCATATCAGCTGGTGGATGCTGCCTGCTTGGTGGTCCAGGGTTTGAGAGATATTGGGGGTCCAGATAAATTAAGACTGCTGATCCTCCTACAGGGTCACTCTTCTCCTCAGCTTCTTTCAGCCTTCCCTAATTCAACAACAGGGTCAGCTGCTTCTGTCTATTGGTTGAGTGCAAATATCTGCATCTGACTTTTTCAGCTGCTTGTTGGGTCTTTCTGAGGGCAGTCATGATAGATCCCTTTTTGTGAGTACTCCATATCCTCAGTAATAGTGTCAGGCCTTGGGACCTCCCCTTGAGCTAGATCTCACTTTGGGCCTGTCACTGGACCTTCCTTTCCTCGGGCTCATCTCCATTTCTATCCCTGTAATTCTTTCAGACTGGAACAATTATGGGTCAGAGTTGTGACTGTGGCATGCCCCCCCTACCAGGTTCTCAGGTACCAGGTTCTCAGCCTCCAGCATCCCACACTGGATACAGTGGAGGAGCTGAGAATAGAGGTTCCGGGGCTACACTCAGCCCTGGGGATGAAGGGAGGAGAGGGCAGGGAGAGAGGGGACGCTGGATGGTTCACACGTGGGTGAGAGTCCTTGGTCAGGTCCCTGGCTGGAGCACAGGATAGCCTTCTGGTTAGACATGGCTCATTAGGAGAAAGCCCATCCCATCATTTATGCATGGTGGGTGTTGATGATCAGAGACCGTCTATGGTTTTAGAGATTTATTGTAGAAAGGCAGAGAGAAAGAGAGAAGGTAGAAAGAGAATGGCCATGGCCATGTGAAGAGAGGGGTAAAGAGAGAGAGAAAAGGAGGGCTAGAGAGTAAGAAAGGTGAGAGCTTAAGAGAGTGAGGAGGAGCCAAGCAGCCTCTTTTATAGTGGGCTGGGCTATCTTCCTGTTGCCAGGTAACTGTGGGGAGGAGCATACCTGGCTATAGTCAGGTAACTCTGGGGGTGGAATCTAGCCAGAATGCCAGAAGCTTGTGACATTGTCTGCATGACTGATTGTCACAGAATTATGGACAGGCACCTGATTCTGGGAACATGGCTTGCCTTTCAGGCTCTTGTAGACTTCTTTATTGGGTCACCAGAGCAGGTCCCCTTCAACCTAAATAGGCTGCCTATCACAATCCCACACATACCATGCATGGCCTTTTGGGTCTAAGTTACCTCTCTCAGGATGATATTGTCTAGTTCTGTTCATTTGCCTGCAAAACTCAGGGTGTCCTCATTCTTAATATCTAAGTAGTATTCCATTGTGTAAATGAACCACATTTTCTGTATCCATTCTTCTGTGGTGGGACATCTGGGTTGTTTCCAGCTTCTGGCTATCACAAACAAGGCTGCTATGAACAGAGTGAAGCACATGCCCCTGTGGCATGGTGGGGCATCTTTTGTGTATATTCCCAAGAATGGTATTGCTGGGTCTTTAGGTAGTTCTATTTCCAATTTTCTGAGGAACCTCCAGATAGATTTCCAGAGTGGTTTCCAGTTTGCACTTCCACCAGCAATGGAGGAATCCACATCCTCTCCAACTTGTGTTGTGACCATAGGTTTTGATCTTAGCCATTCTGGCTGATGTAAGGTGGAATCTCAGGGTCATTTTGATTTGTGTTTCTCTGATCACTAGAGACTTTGAACATAAAATATGTTTACTTCAACCATGTACCTGTGTGCTGAGCTCTGACAATGTAATTCTAACCAAAATGCCACTCATGTAACTCTTGAACTTTCTCGAATTTCAATTCATGCTACATGATGATACTGCAACCAGAAAACCAGAAGCTTTCTTACATAGAACTCAAGTAGAGAGTGAAAAGACAAAGCAAAGATCACCATGCATTTAGCAAATTATGTGGCCATTATGATGCTTGCTTGGGTGCAGAGTAGAAGAGTTTACAGTCTACATGTATTAGGACTTCTCCCTTAACAACCACTTCAAAGTCAGGCATGGTGGCACATACCTTTAATAATTGCATCAGCTCAAAAGGTAGGTGAGTTTCTGTGAGTTCAAGGCCAGCCTGATCTTTAGAGGGAGTTCCAGGTAAGTCAAGGATATGCAGACCCACTTTAAATTAATTAATTATAATAATATGAAAATCCTTTCAGGGCTGTGCTGGAGACCAGTGTTAGCATACGTAACCAACATGCATGAGCTCCTGAGTATTTCAAAAAGTTCCTAGCAATTTTTCAAAAAGCATTTCAATTTTGCAATGATGTGGCTTAACCCCATAGAAATGTTAAAAAGATAACTTTTTTTTTTTAAATAAGGTCTCATCCTGACTTTGTTATTGTATCTTGCCTCCCACAGGCTCAGAGTTCTTCAGCCATTATTATCAGCAAAAGTCCCACTGCAGAAGCAAATCCATGAAATAAACATGCAGAAGGAAGGACAAAAGTTGTACTTTAATCTCTATAACCATACTGTGATTCAGTAGTATGACTGTTAACACACAGTAAGAATTAGGCATAACAACTTAAGAACCCAGGTTAGAGTTCTCGCCCATGGCCTCAAAGCAATAGGTGACAACAGATGCTTTGATGACTAGAGTTTGTTGGTCTTTAAGAAGGAAATAGCTTTCAGAGGACTAAGGCCAATTGGTTTTGACTTAAGAGTATCATTTAAATATGCCTGGAGGAAGAAAATGATAGTGTGCAATTTGTATTTCCATTTCCCTTGAATTTTAATAAATTTCGTTAGGCAAAAATTCTCCTAGGGATTGTTGTCTGAAATACAATTTGCAGTCCCTTTGAAGGGAGCTGGTTGTCCTCCATAACCTTCAGTAGACAGATTGGCCCTTTGTGGGCTTGCGTTGTAGCTGCCTCTAATTCAGATCTTATTATCTAACATTCCCCAAGCCCAGCATCTGATTAAAGTTACTCTGTGGAAGAGAAAATCATTTATAATGTGAGAAATACCATCAGGAGTTGATCTATTACCTCATACAGGAAATAATTGATGGATCACTACCAGATCTGGAAAATACTTAGATGGCTGAGTTAGATTGGAGTCATTGGAGTGGACCAATCAGATCTACTTTCTGTGAGGTGCTTTGTGCCCCCTGATGCTGGCTCTGTCAATTATGAAGTAATCACTTTAATCTACCCTCATTAACTTAGGGAACACAAGCTGGAAAGCACCCCAAATGGTAAAATTATAAGAGCACAAATTCAGCAGCTGTCTTTGTTTAGACTTTTAAAGGAGCAGCAAGTGGCAAGCCACTAAGATGATAAACTGGATTAATGTGGCAATTAAAAATATATTTAAATGAATCATTGTCCTTTGTGAGAACATGCTGGTAGTATAAAAGTTGGAATTCTGCTTACAAAATCCAAGGTTTATCAAAGAAAATCTCAGTTCCCCAGGGACTGCAAAGACCACTATGCATAAGTGTATAACAATAGCCCTTCTGAGCAGTCTGAGACCCAAAAATACCTCAGAAGAATAGACAATACAAGTCAGAATAGATATAACTCCTCATCCAAAGCATGAGTGTCCTTCAGACAAATGGCACCAGGTTTTCAGCAGGTAAGTCCCTAAGTGCTATCTTCTGAGAAAGAAATTTGCTCATTATAGCTATCTTATTGGAAAACAACAAAGCCAAGGAAAATGGTTGTAGAGCAGGGATGGGAGATTATGATGGTGTATAAAGAAGTCAGGAAGTTTTGCAAATATAGAGGGAGCATTGGGCTCATTAGAACATAAAAGTCTTCTCAAGGGAGCTGATGGATCTGTTCTTACCCATACATCATGCCCAACAGAAAACATAACAGTGTACCTGGATATTTTTAACCAATTGTTCACATTATATGACCACAGCTAGAAGGAGTATGCTCAGATGGGTGGTGTGTATAAAGTCATGTAGGGCAATGGGCTATGCACAGACAGTCTGGTCTCCAGTCAAGCTGAGGTAGAACCCCCGGTGGTGGTAATTCCCACCTACATAGGACAGAAGGCATTCCCTCATGTCTCCTGGACCTCTGGCTCCTATCGGAGTTACCACCCCCACAGCCCCAACAGGAGAAGCATGGCTTTAGTCACATACACAATGTCCCGAGCTTCTGACCTTCAGGCTAAATTCCTCCCCAGTTACCTAGCAAAAACAAGATAACAAGCCCCTCATTGGTAATGAGGGGCTGCTTGGCCCCACCTCACTCTCTCCTCCTTCTCTTTTACTCTCTCTCCCTCTTACTCTCTTAAGCTTTTACTTTCCTTACTCTACCTCTTACTCTCTAGCCTTTCCTCTCTCTCTTCTTTCCCTCCTCTTGGCCATGGCCGGCCTCTCTCTTTCCACCTTCTCTCCTTTCTCTCTGTATTTCTACAGTAAAGCTCTAAAACCATACACTGTCTCTGTTCATCAAGGCATGCTGCACTTGGATGATGGGATAGGCTTTCTCCTAAGGAGCCATGCCTAATCTCCTGTCAGAAGGCCTTCTAGTTTCAGTCTGCACCCAGAGCTGATCCTGTGCCACAGAGCTACATACACAAACACTTCCAGGACAGAACTGGTCTATCAGGAGTGCCTACAACCTGCAAGCACAGGTAAGACCACCACTTCTCTTCAAATGCCTGGCCCTCCCAGAACTATCAGGACACAGGAACCAAGGATTAACTGGGGGCAGGATTCTTCTGGTCTCTATCTGCACCACAGAGCTGACCCTGTACCACAGTTCTCCATATCTAAATTCCTCCTGGAGAGAACAGGTCTCCCAGGAGTACTGACACACAGGCTTACAGGATGGACGAGCCACAGTCAGAGACAGCAAGAGCAGCTAACACCAGAGATTACCAGATGACAAAAGGCAAGTGCAAGAACATAAGCAGCAGAAACCAAGGCTACTTGGCATCATCCAAACCCAGTTCTCCTAGTGCAGTAAACCCTGGTTACCTCACACACCAGAAAAGCAAGACTCTGATTTGAAATCACATCTCATGATGATGATGGATGACTTGAAGAAGAACATAAATAACTCCCTTAAAAAAGAAATACAAGAGAACACAGGTAAACAGGTAGATCTTAAAGTAGAAACACAAAAATCCCTTAAAGAATTACAGAAAAACACAACCAACAGGTGAAAAAACTGAAGAAAACCATCCAGGATCTAAAAATGGAAGTAGAAACAATAAAGAAATCACAAAGGGAGAAAGCACTGGAGATAGAAAACCTAGAAAAGAGATCAAGAGTCAAAGATGTAAGCATCACCAAAAGATTACAGAAGATAGAAGAGAATCTCAGGGGCAGAAGATAACATAGAAAATATTGACACAACAATCAAAGAAAATGCAAAAGGCATAAAGCTCCTAACCCAAAACATCCAGAAAATCAGACATAATAAGAAGACCAAACCTAAGGATAATAGGTATAGAAGAGAGTAAATATTCCCAACTTAAAGGGCCAGTAAATATCTTCAACAAAATTATAGAAGAAAATTTCCCTAACCTAACAAAACCCTCAAACATACAAGAAGCCTACAGAACTCCAAATAGATTGGACCAGAAAAGAAATTCCTCCCATCACATAATAACCAAAACACCAAACTCACTAAACAAAGATAGAATATTAAAAGCAGTAAGGGAAAATGTCAAGTAACATATGAAGACAGACCTATCAGAATTACACCAGACTCCTCACCAGAGACTATGAAAGCTAGATGACCCTGGGCAGATCTTATACCAGACCCTAAGAGAACACAAATGGCATCTGGGACTACTATACATAGCAAAACAGTCAATGACCATAGATGAATTACCAAGATATTCCAATGTGAAGCCAAATTTACCCAATATCTTTCCACAAACCCAGCCCTACAAAAGATAATAGATGGAAAACACCAACACAAGAGGGAAACTATACCCTTGAAAAAGCAAGAAAGTAATCTTTCAACAAACCCAAAAGAAGATAAGCATATAAACATAAAAATAATCACTATTCCTTAATATCTCTTAACATCGATGGACTCAATTCCCCAGTAAAAAGAAATAGTCTATGTTGTGATCATAAAAAGATAAAGGAATATTAATATATGTTCTATGGAGGTGTGGTGAGTTATGAGGGATAGGGAAAGAGGGTACCTCAGCAAGCCCATGACAAGGCATCCCTTCCCCCTGAGAGACCAGCCACATGACAATATAGAATGGAATAGAGTTTATTCAGGACATGAGGAAGGGAGTTAAGAGAGCAGTAGAGGCAAGGAGAAAGGCAGAAAGAAGGACAGAGTATAGAGGTCAGCCATGACCACGTGGAGAGAGGGGGAAAGGGAATGTAGAGAGAGTCAAGAGTAAGAGAGTAGGAGAGCAAAAGAGAGATGAGGGGCAAAAAGCCCCTTTTTAGTGGGTAAGGCCTCCTGGCTATTACCAGGTAACTGTCAGGGTGTAGTCCATACAGAGTACCAATACTCTCCCATTTTGCTTTAGGTAAAAAAAAAAAAAGAGAGAAAAAGAAAAAATCAGAAAGAGGTGATGGTGAAGCAGAAATAGCATAGTCATGATATCTAGCTGCTTCATGCTGACATTGGGGGTGATGTTTCTCTGGGGAACCTGGAGGAATGGGTTTGGGGGATATTTATCCAGTCATCGGAGAGTTGGCTGCTTCCTTGCTGTCCAGAGTCTGTGGAGCTATAGGTCAGAAGGAACAGGTTCATTAAGAAGCATCTTGTGGCTGAGAGATTTGAGCACTTGAAAGTTGTTTCTCTGGAGCTGACTTTGATATAATAAGTGCCTGGACTTGACCACATGGTGAAACACATTATTATAGGTACAGAATAAGATTAAGTACATTTGGGAAAAATAATACATTTTCCTTAAGCTGTACACTTGAAACTCAGAGGAATCCCACACTCTGGAATAGGGTAGGCAGATGTGCTTATCTGGATAGAGCCTATTTGATCCATGAGAGGTAGATCTGAATGGGTTTCCTGTAGCTTATAGGTTTATAAAAGAGATAACAACATGAGTTAACCACATGAACAATCTTTAAGATGAGCCTTTGTGGAGCAGAAGGAACAAAATTAAAAATTTGGATCGTAGAGTGGAATGTTTTATTGGAGTTAGGCAAATTTATAGGAACTCATAATATTAGGACAGTGGCATAGCAAGAAGAGGAAATATGGAGCATTTAATTCATGGAAACAGTGTTTAGGTAAGGAGATAGCTGTCTAGCTGTCCACGTAGTCAGAAGTCTGAGAAAGAATAAACAATAATTTAGCAGTTACTTTATTTAAAAAGTGGCAGACTCCACTAGCCAACAGTTCTCTGTGGTCTCCATGGTGTCAATGGCAACTTGGGCAGAGTCAGTCTGACTTTCAAGCACAGAAGACAATGGGCCTTTTCTCTGTGGAATGGATATGTGTGCCATGATAAATGGCTTACCTTGGTTTTGGCTAAGTCATTTGACTCAGAGCATCCAGTTTTATCCTCTGCATATTTCAGTGATTATCATATCACCTTCCAGGCAGCATCCTGTAGCTGTGCCCACATCCTCTGAGACTTTATGAGAGAAACTGTTAGAGGATTTTGGGAATTCTGTTTGTCATCAACTTAATAATTAACAAACTTCTGACAGGATTGAGCACTATAGAGATTGGCTAGAACTGAACAGAATTTAATAGCAGTAGACAAGACAGGATAGGAAAGAGAATTTTAGATAATTTTGACAGGTTGTGTAGGTAGAGAAAAGTATATTTTTGTATTAGCAAAGAAATATTTGACTAGGATCAGAATAAGAATGCTGGCAACAGTAGCATAAGATCGTGGTGACAGAAAATAAGTTTGTCCTGTAACACAAGCTGAGCATCCAGACTGTAAGAATAGGCCAGGGGTGTGGCAACATGGATAGGTAAGCGCTTGGCACTGTTTCCATTTACCACACTGCTGGCAGTATGTGTGAAGATCTCTTAAAATATATGTCTTAAGGCAATTTAATGCCCATTGGGTGCTGGGGTTGTCACTGAACATTTTGTACCAGCGTACCAAGAAAGGCTCAGTGATGGGTCAGTATATGGCCAAACTAGAAATTCAGGTTGTCATATGAATAACTAGAGGCTACAGCTGCAATTTCCTGGAAATTTCCAGAAAGCAATTCAACCTGGTATCAGGGATTTTCAGCCGGCTGCAAGGAAGTCACCCAAGGGCCTATGTCCTAACTTGTAGGTCAGCCAGGAGGCCGGTCATAAGGACCAGGGCATTGAAAGCCAACACCTTAGCCCAAAAAGAGGCTGGCCAGGTGCTATCTGGCATATAAGGTCCCTCCTGCCAACTGGAGAAACTCCTTACGAATCAATATGATGGTGTTTGTTTTTGAGTTTCCACAGCCTGGTATCAGAAAATGTGGACTTGAGTGGTTGATTTGGACCCATCTGACTTTATAACCCACATGGCAGAGGCTGGGGGCTGGGTGTCAGCAGCTCCTGTGGGAGCTCTGGAGTGTGCAGGAGTGGGCAATCAGCCCTTGGTGGCTGAGGCAGAAGAGCTGTGAGGGGGAGGAGGGCATCAGAGTTCCTGGCAGGGGACATAGCCAGCTCTGATTTTCAGAGGAACTGGCTGAACTAGTGTTTGTAGCAGGCTGCAAATGAGGGAGGGGGAGGGGAAGTCTAATACTCAGAGCTGGTGCTGCTGAGCCAGAAAGCATTTATCCAGGCCTGGCCTGGAATTTAAGCTGAGGTTAATTCTTCTGTGACAGGTTGTGAACAAGGAATGAGTCAGCACTCTTAAGTGCTCTTAAGAATTCTTTACAAATTCTTACATGTTAAAATTTCAATCTCTTTAAAACATTCAGTAGCTTTTAAAATTCAGTCTTTTTGCAATTCTAAATCTCTTAACTTTGGTCCCCACTAAAATACTTTCTTACTTCAAGAGAGAAAAATATCAGAGCATGTTACAATAAATCTCCAACCCAAATATGCCCCTGCAATGAAAACACAACTCAATTAATATGAATACATGCTGTGTGCCTAGATTGGGTAGATCAACCGATACATGAGACTCCTTAGAACTTGTGGTTTCTCCAGGCCATGTGCTTCTGCTCTGCTGCTGCTGCTGCTGCTGCTGCTGCTCCTCCTCCTCCTCCTCCTTCTCCTCCTCCTCCTCCTCTTCTTCTTCCTCCTCCTCTTCTTCTTCCTCCTCCTCCTCTGCATCCTCTCCCTCCTCCATTTTCCCCTTCTTCCTTCTCCCAACCTTCCTCACCACCTTCACTATATCTGCCCAGTCATCAGCTCTCCTTTATTTTACAAATTAAGGTGGGAAGCAACTTTACAGGAAATCACCAGAGTGCTGACAACCCATCACAGAAGAATTAACATCAAATATAATTAGCCCCAGGGCTATCCACAACAAGAGCACAGCCACAATCAAAACCAAAATCAAACTCAATGTCTAGGATCCACTTGTAATCTTCTGGGCTCCTCCAAAAGGCTGCCTTCACTTCTCCAGCTCTGCCCTCTGTAGCACTCTAAGATCAGGTTGATCCACTCTGCTGATACAGCTGTTCCTGGTGATGATCCCCTGGGCATCTCTAATACACTGGGGCCTTCTGCTGCTACCCCGCTTCACCAATAGCCTCCCATAGGCTTTCTTCATGGTGCCAAGCCTCAACTCCTTTGCACAACCCCTTCAGTCCTGAGCCATTCAATTCCACCTCAGTTGAGAAAAGGCCTTAAAGCTGGATCTCATGGAGGGATTTCCTCAAGGGAAGTTCCTTTCTCTGTGATAATTCCAGCTTGGATCAAGTTGACACACAAAACCAGCCAGTACAGCCTCTTTGTAAGCCAATAAACTTTTGTTAAGATACTCTGTTCTGAGCCCCCATGCCCAATCTTTACAATAGATTAAGCAAATATCACTAATACCATCTTCATCTGGGTAGGCATGAATTAGAGAATTTATTCCATTCTTATTCAATACTCTAATGTATTTTTATAGGCCTTAATGGATCTAAAGTGAATAAAAGGAACTCAGAGTGTTTCTAAGTTTTCAGGGTCAAAGTTTGAGCTCTCACTATCCCAGCAAGCAAGGCTCAGCCACCTGTTCCGATATGTCAATTATAGAGATGAGTAATAGGAAAATGGAGAAATGAAAGATCTATTTAGTATGGCCATACATAGAAGTGAATCTCAGTGACCTCCAACTATGGTGTCAATAAAGGGCAAGAAGTAGACATAATTCAAAAGTAACCAGTTGTTTCTGCTCTACTCTCTTTTGCAAAGCAGTTCAGTAAGTCCTCAGAACTGTATGCAATTTCTTCCTGGGCACCAAGTTCCTCTTTAGCCTGGCAATAGGGCCTCAGCCTCTCCTTCCCTCCAGAAGAAGATTGCTTGAGTAATCTTAATTCCTTGGGGTCCATTGTTTCAAAAGTCAGATGATCAAGCATCTGGCAGTAGAACATCTTGTCTTCTGTTAGGACAGTTATATGAACATAGAAAAGAGACAGTGAAAGTGCTTGGGGCAGCAACTAACACTAGTCTTATACTGCAGCCTTACCTTGAGACAGTATAAGAGACAGAAACAGGAAGGATCTTGTCCCCAACTGTTCCTTGGTTCCTGTGTCCTGATGATTCTGGGCTGGTCTCTCTTGGTCCAGGAATTTAAGCAGAAGTGTTTCTGTTACCTGTGCTCACAGGTGTGCCAGGACTCTCTTGGTGGGAGCCATGTTGAGAAGAAGCAGAGAAATCTGAAAGATTATCAGTAGTTAATATGGGCAACTTATTATTTATTGAATTTTGCTAGATGGGATAAGGGAATTACAGTTGTGAGAAAATGGTTCTGCTTTAAGAGATGCATCATAAAATAATTAGTAACAGAGTGACATGACATCCATTTTCCTTCTGCTTCATAAACTAGTTTTCATTTAAGGGGCAAAAACTAACATTACCAACACCAGAGGATATCACTTGAAAGATCCATAGGAAACTACACTTTGGCCTATAGGTATAAAATGTCTTTCTTAGCAGTCTGTTTTCTTTCTTTGTTCTCCCTAGGGGGAATATTCAGATTTACCCCTCATTGAATACAGAGGCATTTAAAGAGTGTATAAACTGCAACAAATCTTTCTATACACTAGACCCTTCCCTCTCATTCCTCTAATCTGTAGCCAGATAAGCATGTCATCTGCAACCTAAGGAACTGGCAGTTGGGTCAAATATTATGTCATAGTCAATGTAACGACCATTTTCAGGGTCCTGCCTGCTGCCATAAGATGGTCCTTACTGTCTTAATTTCTGTCTACATAAGAATACTTTGAGTTCTTATAGAGAGACACAATGTATGTTGATTTAAAACCAAATTTGTAGATTTATTGCCACAGCACTCCACACCCAAATACCTCTGGGAGAGAGCTGATCTCCCAGGAGTGTAGGCACACCTGTGAGCACAGACAGGTAAGAGCACCACTTATGATCTGAGGGACCTGGATCAGATACCTCAGGACACAGGATTCAAGGAACAGCCTGGGACAGGATCCTTCTGGTTTCCATCTGCTCCTAGAGCTGATCCTGTGCCATAGCACTCCATATCCAAATACCACCACCAGGAGAGAACTGGTCTCCCAGGAGTACTGGCACACCTGTGAGCACAGGTAACAGAAACACTTCTGCTCATATTGCTGGCTCAAGAGGGATATGCCCAGAGTCATCAGGACACAGGAACCAAGTAACAACTGGGGACAAGATACTTCCCACTTCCATTCTGCCTTGGAACAGATTGTGTGCTACAGTTCTCCATACCCAAACTCCACCCAGAGAGAGCTGGTATCTCAGGAGTGCTGACTCAAAGGCTTCCAGAGGGATAAGCCACATTCAGAGAAAGTAAGACCAGCTAACACCAAAGATAACCAGATGATGAGAGGCAAGGTCAAGAACATAAGCAACAGAAACCAAGGTTACTTGGTGCCATAAGTACCCAGTTCTCCCACCACAGCCAGTCCTGGACAACCCAACAGACCAGAAAAGCAAGACTCTGCTTTGAAATTACATCCATGATTATGATAGAAGACATTAAAAAGGACATAAATAACTCCCTTAAAGAAATACAGGAAAGCACATACAAACGAGCAGAATCCCTTAAGGAGGAAACACAAAAGTTCTTTAAAGAATTAGAAGAAAACACAAACAAACAGATAAAGGAACTGAACAAAACCATCCAGGATCTAAAAATGGAAATAGAAACAATAAAGAAATCACAAAGGGAGACAACCTTGGAGATAGAAAACCTAGAAAAGAGATCAGGAGTCATAGACGCAACCATCACAAACAGAACACAGGAGATAGATAAGAGAATCTCAGGTGCAGAAAATACCATGGAAAACATTAACACAAAAGTCAAAGAAAATGCAAAATGCAAAAGTTCCTAACCCAAAACATCCAGAAAATCCAGGATACAAAGAAAAGACCAAACCTAAGGAAAATGGGTCTAGAAGAGAGTAAAGATTCCAAACTCAAAGGACCAGTAAATATCTTCAACAAAATTGTAGAAGAAAACTTCCCTAACCTAAAGAAAGAGATACCCATAAACATACAAGAGGACTACAGAACTCCAAATAGATTGGACCAGAAAAGAAAAAGAAATTTCTCCCATCACATAATAATCAAAACACCAAACTCACTAAACAAATAAAGAATATTAAAAGCAGTAAGGGAAATGGTAAAGTAACATATGAAGACAGACCTATCAGAATTACACCAGATTTCACAACAGAGACTATGAAAGCTAGAAGATCCTGGGCAGATCTTATATAAGACCCTAAGAGAACACAAATGCCAGCTCATGCTACTATACCCAACAAAACTCTCAATTACCATAGATGGAGAAAACAAGATATTCCAATGCAAAACCAAATTTACATAATATCTTTCCACAAATCCAGTCCTATAAAGGATAATAAATGGGAAACCCCCAACACAAGGAGGGAAACTATACTCTAGAAAAAGCAAGAAAGTAATCTTCTTTCAACAAGTCTAAAAGAAGATAGCCACATAAACATAATTCCATGTCTAACAACAAAAGTAACAGGAAGTAACAATCACTATTCCCTAATATTTCTTAATATCAGTGGACTCAATTCCCCAATAAAAAGGCATAGACTACCAGGCTGGATATGTTAACAAGACCCAGCATTTGGCTACATACAAGAGACTCACCTCAGTGTCAAAGGCAGACAAAACTATCTCAGAGTAAAGGGCTGGAACACAATTTTCCAAAGAAATGTTTCCAAGGAACAAACTGGAGTAGCCATTCTAATATCAAATAGAATTGACTTCCAACCAAAAGTTATCAAAAAAGATAAGGAAGGGCACTTCATACCCATCAAAGGAAAAATCTACCAAGATAAACCCTCAATTCCGAACATCTATGCTCCAAAAGCAAGGGCACCCACATTTATATAAAAAAAACTATACTAAAGATGCAAGTACACTTTGCACAATAATAGTGGGAAACTTCGACACCCCACTCTCATCAATGAACAGATCATGGAAACAAACAAATCAGAGACACAGTGAAATTAACAGAATTAAATCCATTATGGTCCAAATGGATTTAACAGGTGCAGAAAATACATACAGAACATTTCATCCTAAAACAGAATTATATACATTCTTCACATGACCTCATGGTGCCTTCTCCAAAATTGACCATATAATCAGTCACAGAGTAGACCTCAACAGATAAAAGAAGATTGAAATAATCCCATGCATCCTATCAGATCACCACGGACTAAGGTTGGTCTTCAATAACAACAAAAACAATAGAAATCCCACATACACATGGAAGCTAACCAATGCTCTACTCAATGATTACTTGGTCAAGGAAGAAATAAAAAATTAAAGACTTCTTGGAATTCAAAGAAAATGAAGGCACAACATACCCAAACATATGGGACACAATGAACACAGTACTAAGAGGAAATCTCATAGCTCTGAATGCCTCCAAAAAAGAAACTGGAGAAAGCACTTGGAGTTTGAAAGCACACCTGAAACCTCTAAACCAAAAAAAGCAAATGCACCCAAAAGGAGTAGAGGTCAGGAAGTAATCAAACACAGGAGTGAAATCAACCAAGTAGTAACATGAAGAATTATACAAAGAATCAATAAAACCAAGAGCTAGATAAACCCTTATCCAGACTAATGAGAGGGAACAGCAACAGTATCCAAATTAACAAAATCAGAAATGAAAAGGAGACATTAAAAACAGGAACCAAGAAAATTAAAATAAAAATCATCAAATTCTACAACAAAAGCCTATACTCAACACAACTGAAAAATCTAGATGAAATGGACAATTTTCTAGACAGATACGAGGTATCAAAGTAAAATCAGAATCATATAAACCTTCTACACAGTTCCATAATCCCTAAAGAAATAGAAGTAGTCATTAAAATCTCCCAACCAAAAAAAGCCCAGGGTTTAGTGCAGAATTCTATCAGGCCTACAAAGAAGACCTAATACCAACACTCCTTAAACTATTCCACAAAATAGAAACAGAGGGAACACTAACTAATTCATTCTGTGAAGCCACAATTATTCTATCAGAACTACACAAAGGCCCAACAAAGAAACACAACTTCAGACCAAATTTCCTTATTAATATCGATGCAAAAATACTCAATAAAATTCTCACAAACCGAATTCAAGAGCTCATCAAAACAATCATCCATCATGATCAAGTAGGCTTCATCCCAGGGATGCAGAGATGGTTCAATATATGGAAATCCATCAATATAATCCACTATATAAACAAACTCAAAGGGAAAAAAACTACATGATCATTTCATTAGATGCTAAAAAAGCATTTGACAAAAATCCAATACCCATTCATGATAAAAGTCTTGGAAAGATCAGGAATTCAATGCACATACCTAAACGTAGTAAAAGCAATATACAGCAAACCAATAGGAAACATCACACTAAATGGAGAGAACTTGAAGCAATCCCACTAAAATCAGGGACTAGACAAGGCTGCCCACTTTCTCCCTACCTATTCAATATAGTACTTGAAGTCCTAGCCAGAGCAATTCAACAATGAAAGGACATCAAGGGGATACAAATTGGAAAGGAGGAAGTCAAAATATCACTATTTGCAGATTGTATGATAGTATACTTGAGTGACCTAAAAAACTCCACCAGAGAACACCTAAACCTGATAAACAACTTCAGAAAAGTGGCTGGATATAAAATTAACTCAAACAAACAGTAGCCTTCCTCTACTCAAAGGATAAACAGGTGCAGAAAAAAAAAACATTGGGAAATGGCACCCTTCACAATAGTCACAAATAAAATAAAATTCTTTGGTGTGACTTTAACCAAGCAAGTGAAAGATCTGTATGACAAGAACTTCAAGTCTCTGAAGAAAGAAATCAAAAAGATCTCAGAAGATGAAAAGATCTCCATGCTTGGGGATTGGCAGGCTTAATATACTAAAAATGGCCATCTTGCTGAAAACAATCTACAAATTTAATACAATCCCCATTAAAGTACCAACTCAATTCTTCATAGAATAAGAAAGAGGAATTTGGAAATTCATCTGGAATACAAAAAAAAAAAAAAAAAAAAAAAAAAAAAAAAAAAAAAAAAAAAAAAAAAAAAAAAAAAAAAAAAAAAAAAAAAAAAAAAAAAAAAAAAAAAAAAAAAAAAAAAAAAAAAAAAAAAAAAAAAAAAAAAAAAAAAAAAAAAAAAAAAAAAAAAAAAAAAAAAAAAAAAAAACAGGATAGTGAAAACTATTCTCAACAATAAAAGAACATCTGGGGAAACACCATCTCTGACCTCAAGCTGTATTTCAGAGCAATAGTAATAAAACTGTAAGGAATTGTTACAGAGACAGGCAGGTAGATCAATGAAACAGAAATGAAGACCCAGAAATGAACCCACCCACCCATGGTTACTTGATCTTTGACAAAGGAGTTAAAACCATCCAGTGATTAAAAAAAAAAAAAAAAAAAAAAAAAAAAAGAGCATTTTCTGAAATCCGCCTGCCTCTGCCTCCCAAGTGCTGGGATTAAAGGCATGTGCCACCACGCCTGGCTAGGACAGCATTTTCGACAAATGGTGCTGGTTCAACTTATGGTCAACACGTAGAAGAATGCAAATAGGTCCATTCTTATCTCCTTGTACAAAACTCAAGTCCAAGTGGATGAAGGACCTCCACATAAAACCAGATGTACTGAAACTAACAGAAGAGAAAGTGGGGAAGAGCCTTCAACACATGGGCACAGGGGAACATTTCCTGAACAGAACAGCAATGGCTTATGCACTAAGATCAAGAATTGAAAAATGGAACCTCATAAAATTGCAAAGCTTCTGTAAGGCAAAGGACACTGTCAATAGGACAAAAAGGAAACATACAGATTCTGAAAAGATCTTTACCAATCTTACATTCGATGGAGAGTTAATATCCATTATATTAAAAAACCCAAGACATTAGACTCCAGAGAACTGCATAACCCTACTTTAAAAATGGGGTACAGCACTAAACAAATAATTATCAACATAGGAATACCGAATGACTGAGAAGCACCTAAAGAAATGCTCAAAATCCTTAGTCATCAGGGAAATGAAAATCAAAAAACCCCTGAGATTCCACCTCACACCAGTCAGAATGGATAAGGTCAAAAACTGATGTGACAGCAGATGCTGGCAAGGATGTGGAGAAAGAGGAACACTCCTCCATTGCTGGTGGGATTGGAAGCTGGTACAACCACTCTGGAAATCAATTTTGCAGTTCCTCAGAAAACTGGACATAGTACTACCTGAGGACCCAGCTACATCACTCCCAAAAGATTCTCCAACAAATAACAAGGACACATGCTCCACTTTGTTCACAGCATCCTTACTTATAATAGCCAGAAGTTGGAAAGATCCCAGATGTCCTTCAACAAAGGAATGGATACAGAAAATGTGGTACATTTACACAATGGAGTACTACTCAGCTATTAAAAAAATGACTTCATGAAATTTGCTGGCATATGGATAGGATTAGAAAATATAATCATGAGTGAGATAACCAATCACAAAAGAACACACATGGTATGCACTCGCTGATAACTGGATATTAGCCCTAATACTCGGAATACCCAAAATACAATTCCCAGTCCACATGAAGCTCAAGAAGAAGGAAGACCAAACTGTGGATTTTTCATTCATTCTTAGAATGGGGAACAAAATACCTAAGGGAAGAGATACTGAGACAAAGTGTGGAAAAGAGACTGAAGGAAAGGTTATCCAGAGACTGCCCGACCTTGGGATCCATCCCACATACAGTCACCAAACCCAGGCACTACTGTTGATGCCAAGAAGTGCTTGCTGACTGGAGCCTGATATAGCTGTCTCCTGAGAGGCTCTTCCAGAGCCTGACAAATACAAAGATGGATGCTCTCAGCCAACCATTGGACTGAGCATGGGGTCCCCAATGGAGGAGTTAGAGAAAGGACTGAAGGAGCTGAAGAGATTTGCATCCCCATAGGAGGAACAACAATATGAATCAACCAGAAACCACAAGCTCCCAGGGACTAAAGAATACACATGCAGCAACCCATGGCTCTAGATGCATGTGTAGCAGAGGGTGGCCTTGTTGTACATCAATAGGAAGAGAGGCCCTTGGTCCTGTGAAGGCTCAATGTGCCAGTGTAGGGGAATGCCTGGACAGTTATCCAGACTGTGTGGGTGAGTGGGAGAACACCCGATTAAAGCAGGGGGAGGGGGATGAGATAGGGGATTTTCAGAGGATAAACCAGGAAAGGGGATAACATTTGAAATGTAAATATAGAAAATATCTAATAAAAAATCTCCCAAAAATAATAAAAAATTAAATAAAACCAAATTTGGAAAAGTGTTTAACTTATATGGGACATAGTAGTTCACTTCACAATCCCAGGCAAGGAATGTGAGAATTTTAGCCATCATTTGTGTCTTTATGGAGCTACATTTCTTCCATCTTCATACCCAGTCTGCTGGCCACTCCACCTATGCAGAGAGATTGCTCTAGTCACTCCATGTATAGTCTCCTCACACAACTTGATTCAGCAGAAAGGAAAAGAAGAAAAGAGAGTAGGGGAAGGGAGGGGAAAGGAGAGGAAGGGAGGGGAGGGGAAGAGAGAGGAGGGAAGGGGAGAAGAAAAGAAAAGAAAGTGAAAAGCTTGAAATACTACTGTCTTAGGTCATAGTTCTCAGTGTTCTCTAAAGACTAAATGTGTTTTCCATATGAACCAGGGTAATGTCACATGTTAAGGCCTGACAAGTTATAATTGTAGATTGGATTAATGAAGAGTCTTGTCTACTGAAAAAAGACTTGAGGACTTTTTGGTTAAGGTGGCAGGAGAGAAGACTCAATTGTAAGGTGACTCCCATTGCTATGTTGGAGCAGTGCTGCTAAAGTAGAGCCCATGATAGACATGGCAAGAGGGTAGATCTGGGCCCCATTAACACCTAGACTGTAAGACCCTCCAGGGACAGGTCCAGAAAACTGCATGTCAAGGACATACCACTCTAAAGACTGAAGACCCTGCAGGATCCTTGGGATCTCATGTGATTCAATTTTCCATCCTCCTGTAATCTCCACAGAACACATGCTAAATGGATCTATGGATATCAGACTTCAAAACTGATGGATCTTCTTCTTCTTCTTCTTCTTCTTCTTCTTCTTCTTCTTCTTCTTCTTCTTCTTCTTCTTCTTCTTCTTCTTCTTCTTCTTCTTCTTCTTCTTCTTCTTCTTCTTTCCAACAGAAGTTGTCTGTGTCCTTCATAGTTTCCTGTGGGGTCAAATGCTCTGTGTATCAGTGCCATTTGAATGAACTGACAATTTTTTTCTTCTATTAATTTTATATCCAGAAAAAGATTAGGACAAAATATGATTTAAAATATCAACTACAATTAGAAGGGAAAGTAAACATAAAAAAATTGATCACTTTTCATTTCATTTCCTTTTTTATGTGCTGGGATCAAGCCCAGAGCTTACTGTTTGCTGACAAGATCTTTCCATTAGGGTACATTCCTTGTTCTCACTGTACATAGGCAAATAATTTACATCACTGCTTTTGATGAACTTAAATAGAATATACTGAAAATATTTTCAATGGTAGTCACTTGGAGGCCATACAAGGCATTGTTTCCAGCCAGTGTAAAGCAAGCTCCACCTTCACTCTGAGTGCTGCCTTCTATGTCAGGATGGCCTCATTCTGGAGTTTATAGTTTATAGTAATTCACTTGCTTTCTACAGTAATTTCAGGCAGGTATTCTCATTTATGTCGTGAGCCCTACTTCTCTGACTGAAGGACAAGAGATGTGTGACTTACTAAGATGTAATAAGGTGTGCATGTGAATCAAAGTGTAGCTCCAGAGTCTGGCCTTGGGGCTGCAATGCTGTAGCCACCTCTCAACCCACATCACAGAATAGTGTCCTGTGAACCACACGTAGCTTCTATTGAGTTAAAATTTAAGTTAAATTTAAAATGTTATATTAGTTGTAGCATCTTAAAGTGAGTAGAGCAGGCTTTTAATATTCTGAATTCTTACCTTTACTGAAAGATCATTAGGTTCATTGTAACTTTAGTTTTTTTCTAATCCTGCTTTTAATAATGATTCTTAAATGCACTAACCTTCCTTGTTACCTACCACCCATTAGATGTAGTGGAAAAGAATGGAAAAGGGGGAAGTGGACCTGTTTAGAAAGGTTCTTTGGAACAACTCCTGTCTGTGTTGTCTGGAAATCATCATTTCAGTTCACAGGTTAGCAGGCAGCAGCAACTTGATCCACTTGTGAACACCTCATGGATATACCAGCAGTCCAGTTTGGTAAAGTCTGGTTAGCAATAAAGGTGATACAACCTATCAGAGAAAGCCAGGCCTCAGCCTCAGCTCAACAGGAACACCAGGAGAAGTTCTCAGCTGTGCCTCTCAGGGAAGTGGGAATCAGTGAAGACATGAGACCCACAAGTGTTGCACAGCTAGCTGTACCAGCAAGCCAAGCTCTGTCTCTGTCATTCCATGGAGTTCTGTTTATGCCCTCTAAACATCATGTGTCTGCTATGTGTCTTGTCTTAGCAAGTGTCTTGGCTCAGCACATTAGAAGCAGCAACAAACTGCAGCACACCACCAGTTTTTGGTGCAGTTTTGTCTTTGGAGTCCCAACAAATTCAGCTCAATTTAAGGTGGACCAATACTTACCTGTTGTTAACAAAGAACCTTTCATCACATGTCCTTTCACGTGCTTGTCTTAGTAAAGTATCCTCTCTCCTGTGTCTGCTTCAGTGAAACATTTCTTTAAGAGTCTGCCTTAGCCTTTTACACCTGTGTCCACTTTAACAAAATGTTCTGTCATGTATTTGCCCCAGCAAAACACCATCCAACCAAATCTCCAAAGAACACTTAAGTTTCCACTTCAGCGATGATGGCAGCATGAGGCAGAAGCATGTACAGCACCAGTCACTAAATGTGAGTCACCAGCACATTCAGACCTTACATTTTCTTCTCGGCAGCAACAGTCTTGATCACTCCCTGACACTGAGGCTTACACTGAAGCACAATTCTGTGCAACAGCTAAGCACATTGACTTGAAAGACCAACTGCTTGAACTAAAAATTTGGCATTTGTTCTCACAGTATGCTTGTGAGGATTATTAATTGCTTTTATATCTTAGTTCCTTTCTTTCTGGTTGGGGGCAACAATAATATCCATTTAACATGTTTATAATTTTTATTAAGGTATAGTATATCTAAAGTATTTAAACCAGGATCTAACAAGGAACAAGCACAACCTATTATATTTTCCCCCCTGACTTAGATTTTTTAATTAGATACTTTCTTTATTTACATTTCAAATGATGTCCTCTTTCCTGGTTTCCACTCGGAAAACCTTCTATACCCTCCCCCTGCTCACCAACTGTCTTAATTAGGGTTTTACTGATGTGAACAGACACCATAACCAAGGCAAGTGTTATAAAAAAAAAATTTAATTGGGGCTGGCTTACAGATTCAGAGGTTTAGTCCATTACCATCAAGGTGGGAGCATGGCAGCATCCAGGAAGGCATGGTGCAGGAGGAGCTGAGAGTTCTACGTCTTCATCCAAAGGCTGCTAGTGGAACACTGACCTCCAGGCAACTAGGGTGAGGATCTTAAGCCCATAACCACAGTAACACACCCTCTCCAACCAGGTCACACCTATTTCAACAAGGCCACACCTCCAAATGGTATCACTCCCTGGCCCAAGAATACACAAACCATCACACCAACCCACAAAGTCCTCCTTCCTGGCCCTGGAATTCCCCTATATTGGGGCATAGAACCTTGACAGGACAAAGGGCCTCTCCTCAAATTGATGACTACATAGGCCATCCTCTGNACATAGTGGAACATGTGTCCTTGTTACCAGATGGAATATCTTCTGGATATATGCCCAGTAGAGGTATTGCAGGATCTTCTGGTAGTACTATGTCCAATTTTCTGAGGAACCGCCAGACTGATTTCCAGAGTGGTTGAACCAGCTTGCATTCCCACCAACAATGGAGGAGTGTTCCCCTTTCTCCACATCCAAGCCAGCATCTGCTGTCACCTGAATTTTTTATCTTAGCCATTCTGACTGGTGTAAGGTGGAATCTCAGGGTTGTTTTGATTTTCAATTCCCTGATGATTAAGGATGTTGAACATTTTTTTAGGTGCTTCTCAGCCATTCAGGATTCCTCAGTGGAGAATTCTTTAGCTCTGTACCCCATTTTTAATAGAGTTATTTGATTTTCTGGAGTCCATCTTCTTGAGTTCTTTATATATATTGGATATTAATTTCCTATCAGATTTAGGATTGGTAAAAATTCTTTCGCAATCTGTTGATGGCCTTTTTGTATTATTGACAGTGTCTTTTGCCTTACAGAAGCTTTGCAATTTTATGAGGTCCCATTTGTCTGCCGCAGACGCTCTGGGTCCCTTAGTCTGCGTGGGTCGAATTCTTTGGAACCAAGTGGGGCAGGGATTCAGTGAAATGACAAACAGAGGCCACACATGAGAGGGTGTGTAGAATCTGAGTGTAATATCACAAACATCAGTCTTATATGATACAGAAAACAAAAGGGGTAGGATGTCACAGTAGGCAAATACATTGAAGTTACCTGACACAAAACAAAGGAATGACTTCAAAAGGACTTACAGGAACCAGGTATATTTACAGTAATTAATAAGACAGCTCTGCCTAGGGTCAGCTAAGGATTTCACACCATAGTCACAATTTGTGCCTTTCCTTTGAGCCTGGTGAGAACTAGCATCAGGGGGTTCCGCACTAGTGGGCCTTGTCATGAATAATGTATAACCACAACACCCCTGTTTTCTAGGTCTACATAGATTCTAAAGAAGGAGTTTACCAGCTTGCTTTTAATCTGCGAAGTAGTCTGTTTCTACCTGGCTGTAATGACAATTCCTTTCTCAGTGGGAAATCTATTTGTTCCCTAAAGCTATTGTCCCTAGCAAACATTCTGCAGACCAATTCTGAGCTGCTTTGGCTTCTTCCTACAGAAAATCAAGAATTCTCTAGGACCGTTGGAATGCTGGAAGGCCTAGCTTATGTCAGGATTCATCCTATGCTTATAATAAAAATTCCTACTAAATGAATATGTGGATCCATACGCCAGACTAAATGCAGGGATTGGTTGTGCGAATGTCTACCCAGGAGTTCCTTTTGAAACTCTTGTGTCTCATGAGTGCGATTGTAGGTTTTTTGGAGCTGCCAAGCTCTGCACTGGGATGTCAGTGACATTTGTCGATTCTGGATCTTACAGCACAAGCCATTCCTGTTCTGTTCAGGAATCTTTCCCCTGTGTCCATATCTTCGAGGCTTTCCCCCAATTTCTCCTCTATAAGTTTCAGTGTCTCTGGTTTTATGTAGAGGTCCTTATTCCTAATAGCTGTGAGCTTTATACAAGGAGATCAGAATGGATCTATTTGCATTCTTCTACATTATAACTGCCAACTGAGCCAGCACCATTTGTTGAAGATGCTGTCTTCTTTCCACTTGATGGTTTTAGCTCCTTTGACAAAGATCAAGTGACCATAGGTATGTGGGTGATGTGGGGAGCGGGCACGGCCGCATGGGCCAAAGATGGTGCCCTGGCTCTGTGCTAAAGCCCCGTGACCTCGCTTGTTTACCTCAGTCTCAATCATGCACACATGTACCTGAATGTCTGATATTAAATTAAAAGATTCTTCTATTTCTAGAAACACTTGCAAGACTGCATTCATCTCAGCTGCTTGTGCTGATACATGTGGAAAAAGATAAATTTGGGGGGATAACCTTCCCTATATATCACTCCAGTGCCTCCTTTAGCTCCGTCTGTAAATACATTAACGGCACCTGCAATCGGCTTTAGCCTTGTGATCTTAGGAAAAATCACAGGATTTCTTAAAACAAACTGAATCCAAGGGCTAGAGGGGTAATGATTATCAAAATCACCTGTCATACTTGTACACACTACTGTCCATTCGTCATTCGTAGCAGCTAACACTTCTATTTGTTTAGGTGTATAGGGGGTAATTATGGCTTCTGGTTATTTACCAAAAGCTCCTACACTTATTTTCAGAGCCTTTGCTATCAGCTGTGCTATAAATTCAGGATACCAGGATAGAACTTTAGCAGGGGAGTGATGCAAATAAACCCAGCCCAAAGGCTCACTTTGCCAAAATACTCCTGTGGGAGTTAAATCTGTAGCTATAATATAAAATAAAAGTGGTGAATCACTTTCTATCTTAACATATAGTTGGCACAAGGTTGGACTATTTGCCATACTTTGAGGCAAAACCACCCATTCATACCGGGCATCAGCGCTAGAATGATTAATAGATGGTAAGGTAAAGGCAAATTTATCAGTGTCTGTTGGATTCAAAGGAATAGAAAAAAAACAATCCTTCAAATCAATAATTATGGTGGGCCATTCTCTAAGCAAGGCTGATATCATGGGTAATCCAAGTTGTACCGATCCCATGATTTCCATTGCTGCATTAACAGCTCTCAGATCATGCAGCAATCTCCATTTCCCTGACTTCTTTTTGATAACAAAAATAGGTGTATTCCAAGGGGATATTGATCTTTGTAAATGTCCAGCTTCTAATTGTTCCTTAACCAAGGTGTGGGTGGCAAGTAGTTTCTCTTTGGGGAGGGGCCACTGAAGAACCCACATTGGTTGTTTTCACTTCCATTTTATAGAAATTTGCTCAGTGGCCCCTAAGAAAAACCCAAACCTCTCCTACTTGTGTTACTTTCTGCTATAATGGGAAACAGCTGCCCATCCTCTTGTTTTCTTAATCCTTTACCAGCCTTAAAGGCCATTCTCCTCATGATTTTCTCACTTTGCAGGCTATAGACACCTCCTGTAATCAATTTCACGCCCATTTGTTGCATCACATCTCTTCCCCATAAAGATATAGGAATACTCAGTATAAAGGGTTGAAAAGTGCCTGTATGTCCTTCCTGTCTTCCCACTTCAACATTCCTGCACTACAATTAGGATCTTGTGCAAAGCCCAGCCCTCGAAGGGTCTGTGCAGAAGTCTGAATCGGCCAATTCGATGGCCAGTCTGCTTCCTCAACAATGCTTTTATCAGCTCCAGGATCTAACAATCCACAAATAGATACTCCCTGAATTTTTAATTTATAAAGAGGACGTTCTCCTAGATCCATAGCGAACCGTACCCCTGATTCCCCTGTAGAGCCAAATCCTCTTTTTCCTCTAATTAATCCCTTGGTTGGATACTTAGAATGACAACTGGGGAATAATACTATCTGTACAATTCTATCTCCCGGAGATATAGCACATATGCCTGGGATGGGAGGGGAGAACCCATGATTTTTACCACTTCTACATAATCTGAGTCTATTACACCTGGATGCACTATTAGACCTTTTAAGGTAGCTGAACTGTGATCCAAAAGTAGACCCACGGTATCATCAGGAAGGGGTCCCTTAAAATCAGAGGTAATAATTTGTACACCCATATCTAGTGTTAATATGAGTCTAGTGGTGGCATAGATGTCCAATCTTGCCCTTCTTGTGGTAGCTCTTCTGGGGTTACCCTCAGACGGGGACATTGAGGGATCTGCTGCATTATGGGCCACTGAGTGGGTGTCTGCACTGCTCCATATATTTGAGGGCCCTGGGGCAGAGGGCCCTGTGGCCCTTTTTTTGACCTTGCACCTAGTTGTAGGGACACAAGAGGGTGGCCATCCACATTCCATTTAGACTGGCATTCTTCAGACCAATGATTTCCTTTTCTGCGTCTTGGGCAAAGCTTAGGTTGCCTAGCCAGAGGGGCCACAGCAACGTGAAAGCAATTAGAACAATCCTTTCTAATATGCACAAATGGCCACAGGAGAAACATCTCCCACTAATACCCTTCAAGCCAGTTCTATTCCTCTGTCCTCTCTGTCCTGCTAAGATAGCTGTGGCAAGTCCTTCATTAGTCAATGGTGCATCTACAATATCTCTGCATATCTTCACCAGACATCTACCGACTTGTTCTTAAAGGTCAGATGGCACCCTACAATGCTTATTGGCCTGTTCATAAGTTAATTGCTTAATAAGAGGCATGGCTTGATCCACATCCGGAAACACTCTACCTGCAGTTTCAACCATTCTGGCAAGGTAATCAGAAAAGTGCTCCTTTTCCTCTTGAAGCACCTTAGAAAGGCTCGCTCCTAAGTCTCCTGTTCCAGAAAGCATTTTCCAGGCCTTTATAGCACAGGTGTTAATCTGTTCATAAACTTGGGCAGGATAGCCTATCTGGTTATTTGTGAAATTTCCCTGTCCCATAAACAAATAGGCACCTCCCATCAGGACTGCATTACTGAGATTCATCCAATCGAAGGGAGTCATACAATGCCACTGTAATGCCTCTACTTGGCTAACAGTAAATGAGGCTTGTACCCCATATGTTGATACTGACTCCTTGAGCCTCTGGATAACCTTCCAATCCAGGGGTTCATGGTATCTCTGACCCTGCTGGTCCTGAAACACAGGGAAAGCACCTGCCTCAGGAGGGATATTATGCCATACAGACTCATGCCTACTGCACCCCTTGCCACACTCTTCCTCATAGTAAGGGGGTGGCAAAGTTAATGGTGGAGCAGATGGTTCTAGAGGCCTGTCTTTTCTTAGCCTCATTTTTGATACTTTAGAAGTTAGCTCCTCTTCACTGTCGGAGGAACTTGAAGTCTCATCTGAACTACTCTCTTCATTTTTAAGCTCTTTTCTCTCCATTTGCCACTCTGTCCATTATGCTGTGATATGATCTTCACTTCCTCTAAAACCTCCATGCCCTGCCCTATCGTTTTTGATGCAGTGAACCCCATCTTGGGTACTTCCCTTCGCAATCTCCCCCCCCCTTTTTTTTCGTTAGACCTAAACTTTCTCAATATTTGTCTCAATTACCAAGAACTTTTGCTCGTCCCTAGAACCTTACTTACTCTTGTCCCAACAACCAGGAGCCTTGCTCATTTAAAAATAACTTTAAAAATATCTACCAATTCAATGCAATTCCCAGCAAAATTCCAACTAAATTCTTCACTGAGATAGAAAGGGCAATTTGCAAATTCATCTGGAATAAAAAAACCTAGGATAGCAAAAACTATTCTCAACAATAAAAGAACCTCTGGGGGAATCACCATGCCCAAAATTAAGCTGTACTACAGAGCAATTGTGATAAAAACTGCATGGTACTGGTACAGTAACAGACAGATAGATCAATGGAATAGAATTGAAGGCCCAGAAATGAATCCACACACCTATGGTCACCTGATTTTTGACAAGGGAGCTAAAACCATCCAGTGGAAAAAGGACAGCATTTTCAACAAATGGTGCTGGCACAACTGGCTGTCAGCATGTAAAAGAATGCGAATTGATCCATTCTTATCTCCTTGTACAAAGCTTAAGTCTAAGTGGATCAAAGACCTCCACATAAAACCAGAGACACTGAAATTTATAGAGGAGAAAGTGGGGAAAACCCTCGAAGATATGGGCACAGGGGAAAGATTTCTAAACAGAACAGCAATGGCCTGTGTGGTAAGATCAAGAATTGACAAATGGGACCTTATAAAATTGCAAAGCTTCTGTAAGGCAAAAGACACAGTCAGCAAGACAAAAAAAGGCCACCAACAGATTGGGAAAGCATTTTTACCAATCCTAAATCTGATAGGGGACTAATATCCAACATCTACAAAGAGCTAAAGAAGCTGGACTCCAGAAAAACGAATAACCCCATTAACAAATGGGGTACAGAGCTAAACAAAGAATTCTCAACTGAGGAATTCCGAATGGCTGAGAAACATCTGAAAAAATGTTCAACATCCTTAATCATCAGGGAAATGCAAATCAAAACAACACTGAGATTCCACCTCACACCAGTCAGAATGGCTAAGATCAAAAATTCAGGTGACAGCAGATGTTGGTGAGGATGTGGAGAAAGAGGAACACTCCTCCATTTCTGGTGGGATTGCAAGCTTGTACAACCACTCTTCCAGTCAGTCTGGCATTTTCTCAGAAAATTGGACATAGTACTACCAGAGGATCCAGCCATACCTCTCCTGGGCATATACCCAGAAGGTGTTCCAACTGGTAAAAAGGACACATGTTCCACTATGTTCATAGCAGCCTTATTTATAATAGCCAGAAGCTGGAAAGAACCCACATGTCACTCAACAGAGGAATGGATACAGAAAATGTGGTACATTTACACAATGGAGTACTATTCTGCTATTTAAAAAATGAATTTATGAAATTCTTGGGCAAATGGATGATTCTGGAGGACATAATCCTTAGTGAGGTAACCCAATCACAAAAGAAGTCATTGGATATGCACTCACTGATAAATGGATATTAGCCCAGAAACTTAGAATACCCAAGATACAATTTGCAAAACACAAGAAAATCAAGAAGGAAGACCAGCGTGTGGATACTTCATTCCTCCTGTGAATAGGAAACAAAATACCCATGAAAGGAGTTACAGAGACAAAGTTTAGAGCTAAGACGAAAGGATGGACCATACAGAGACTACCCCACCAGGGGGGAATCCATCCCATAATCAGTCACTAAACTCAGACACTATTGCATAGGACAGCTAGTGCCTACTTAAGGGACCCTGATATAGCTGTCTCGTACAGAAGTGGATGCTCATAATCATCTACAGGATGAAACACAGGGCCCACAATGGAGAAGCTAGAGATAGAACCCCAGGAGCTAAAGGGGTCTGCAACCCTAGAAGAGGAACAACAATATGAACTAACCAGAACCCCCAGAACTCGTGTCTCTGGCTCTACATGTAACAGACGATGGCCTAGTTGAACATCATTGGGAAGAGAGGCCCCTTAGTATTGTAATCTTTATATACCCCAATACAGAGGAATGCCAGGGCCAAGAAGTGGGAGTGGGTGGGCAGGGGAACAGGTGGGGGGGGGGAGAGGGGAGGAACTTTCGGGATAACATTTGAAATGTAAATTAAGAAAATATGTAATAAAAAAAATGGGGAAAAATATCTTTGCCGCTACTTACTGCAGACCTTTGTACTGCTTCTCCATGTCTCCTGACTTTTGACAGCAAGGACTCCTCCTGCCTCTGCCTCCTTACTACTGGCATGCGCCACCACTACCAGCCTGGAGCGCCCAGCCTCGGCCTCACTGCCTGTGAGCCTGCAGACCGGTCTAGCCCCCTCCTGAGCTTCACCTCATGGGTGCAGATGGAGGATTTTCCCTGAGTCCTGGAGTCAGAGAATTCCCTGGAGACAAGCTCTCCCCTGGCACAGAAGGTGTACAGAGGCCTGTGGAACAGCTCCACCTCCTGGCCTGTAGGACCCTGTACTAGATGCTCTGCCCCTTCTCCAGCTTTTGTGTTTCTGAGTGTTCCAGCCTTAGAGAGTCACTGGAGAGAAAAATACAACATATTCTTGATAGGCAAATGGAACAAAAAACTATAAACAATGCCACTGTGGGAAAGAGAAAGGCTATTATTTTGGGTAACTGAAGATCTCCTATATGATGCTCATTATGCAAATGGAGCTGGGTGTGGGAACTAAAAGGGGGCCTGGGAAAGAGGGGGAGGAAGGACCCATGCCCCACCAGAGTTCCACCTATGCTCTGGACAGGCAGACGTGGGAGGTCTACCAGACGCTTTCCACTCAGCCTTGGGTGTTAATCCAAGCCTCTGACTCACTCGTTGGGGAGGGGGGTGAACAAGGGACAGCCCAACCTGAGAGCCCCAGGGTTATTTCCTGTAGCCCCAGGGTTATGGGAGAGAGGGAAGAGGCAAGAATGAGCACAGCCTTGATGAGCAGACTGTCTATGGTTTTAGAAATTTATTGTAGAAAGGCAGGGAGAAAGAGAGAAGAGAGCGAGAGAGAGAGAGAGAGAGAGAGAGAGAGAGAGAGAGAGAGCTAGAGAGAGTAAGAGGGAATGAGGAGAGAATAGGGGAGGGGAGAGGAGAAGACAAAGAATGAGGAGTGAGAGAAGTGAGAGGTAAGAGAACAAAGGAGTGAGAGGAGTGAGAGAGGTGAGGAGGGGCCTAACAACCCCTTTTAAAGTGAGCTGCTATCTTTTCTGTTGCTAGGTAACTGGGGAGGAGTCTAGCCTGAAGGTCAGAAGCTTGGGACATTGCCTATGTGACTACTAGCCATGCTTCTATTGTGGGAGCTGTGGAGGGTGGTAACTTAGACAGGAGCCAGAGTTCTAGGCGCATGAGAGAACTCCTTCACTCCCATGTAGGTAAATTATTACCACCAGGTCCAGGATTCAGCATCTTAGCTGGACTGGAGATCAGCCTGTCTGTGCATAGCCCAATGCCCCACAGCTGAGGACCCTGACATAGGCTGCTTGGGAATAGGCACACTGTGAGGTCTAAAACAGATGGTGAGATATTACTATCAGGCTTTAAGTTCCCTGAAAAAGAGATTATTTTGACCCTCACATGCATGGGTGCACATGGGTAAGGGAGCCCTGTCTCATCAGTGCACACGTGCTTAAGAGAGCCCCATCTCGTGGAAGCACATGTGGGTAAGGGAGCCCTGTCTTGTAGGTGCACACATGGGTGAGGGAGCCCCTTTTCATGGGTGCACACATGGGTGAGGGAGCCCCATCTCATGGCTACACATGTGAGTAAGGGCAATCCATTGCCACACCCACTCCAACGAAAACTGCATGACAGGCCTAAAGGCCTGGACTCAGTCCCAAGACAAAGAGTTTCATGGAAACTTAGTCTCCTGGAACCATGGCATCCTGTAAAATGAATGCTCCAAATCTGTCCTTGCTTTATTCAGTGAACGGATCTGTGTGCTTTCCTTCAATATTGTTTTATTATAAGTGCCTCTAAGGATTGATTTCGACATATAGCTAAGTTAGATTAGCCTCCACCAGTGTTCCAATGTCCTAGGCAGTCCTTGAGTGGACCTTGGGTTTGGAGTTCAGTAAGAATGTTACCTATTCAGTAACATTCAAAATTACCTCTAGTATTGTAAGAGACAGTGAAAGAAATCGGGCATTACAATTTACTTGAATAAAGCTAGAAATCTCAGGACTAGTATACATAGTAAATACATAGTAAATACTTAGAACAATAGCTGAGTCACTCCCATACACAGGAATTTACAATGACCTACGAAGGTGGGTTGTGGTTTTAGGAGGAACTGAATTATTATTCATGAAAGGGTTAGTAGAATGGAATTCCCCTGGTGCATGTTTTTCACTAGGCCCAGAAGAATAGCATAATCAGGTATTTACTAAAGGACCCCTGGTGGTGGGTTTAACAATAGACTAGCATTGCATCAGACCATTCACCTGGCTCCTGTGTTTAGCTGATCTTAGATGAGCTGTTCCTATCTCAGTTGTAAATACTGCCTGGCTCCCCCCACCTTTTTATGTATGTATTTTCTTTGTTTTGTGTAAAGAACCATTATGCATCTCGATGTACCTTGGCTGATGTATTCGCCTAGCTTTCTTGTTTTTCTTCTGTATTATAAGTCTGGTGCTTGCTTTGAAAAATTACATTCAGATACAACACTCCCTTGTGTCCGTATTTGTTTGTCACTTCTCACTGACTCCAGCCCACCTATACCGGGACCCTGATATCTCCAGCAGACTGAGGGGGGCCGTCTGAGGTCAGCCCATGACAGGTGAAGGAACCAACTGAGGTCAGTCCGCAGCACTCCATCTCGTGGTTGCACACAGAGGTGAGGGTGCCCCTTCACATGGGTACACACATGGGTAAGGGAGCCCTGTCTGGTGGGTGCACATGTGAGTAAGGGAGCCCTGTTTCCTGGGTGCACATGTGGCTAAGTGATTCCTCTGACTCTTACTACCATCACACTTTCGTGCCATTTGGTGACAGAGGCAGAATCTGCTGACAAGCCATTCCTTCATCAAGTCTTTCATGATATACATTGTAAAATGAATTTGCTGTGCTCAGAAATCATAGTTAGGAGCTTGGGATGTGGAGCAGTAGAGAGCCCTGAACTAGCATGTTCAACCCCCAGAGTTCAACCCTGGTACTTCAAGAAAATAAAACAAACAGTCAAAAAACAAACAAACAAACAAAAACAAAAACAAACAAGCAAACAAACAAAAAACCCTTAGCACATTCTTTTGAAGAGAAACTCCAGTTCATCTCTAAGTGGCCAAGCCAGAGAGTTTTCACTATGTGGCTCCTGGATCCATTTTTATTAGTAAGTAGAAGCAAACTGATTTGTATATAATACAAATTCACTCATCAATCTGAACAAAGCACTTCCAACAAAGAGAAGGTTTGAACTAACCAACTCAAAATGTTTGTATTGTTAACAAACATCTTGTACATCTATTAGAAATTATTTGAAATCAAACATTTTGTTTGAACTTGGGAAATCACACACACACACACACACACACACACACACACACACACACACAAAGTTTGCCACCTCTTTCTTTTAAATGCCATGTAAAGTGTCAAAGAGACAAATGGGAGGTTCCTGGCTTGTTGACAGTGCATTCAGTGATAACTGTATTACTAAATTCCAGCTTTATGGAGTTACAGTCAACACATAATTAACATTCAGCCCAGCCCATCACCTGAAGGGCCACTATACAAATTTGTATATGAATCAACTGCAAAGTTTAGACTAATGTTTATCATAGTCCTAGAGCCTACCTTGCAAAGAGACATGGGCCAAGAGATATTTTGTCCTTGCCCAGTCTCTGTTTTTAATTGAGAAATGAACTAGACTGTGCCCATCTCAGACACTGAACATCTCTGGAGGAAGTTGGCTCTTGTGTCTCAGGGAAGAAGAGAGTTTTAAGAAACCTTTGACTAACCTTAAGAAAAGACAGTGCCAGCTGGAGAGATGGCTCAATGATAAAGAGCATTGGCTGTTCTTCCAGAGTTCCTGAGTTTAATTCCCAGCAACCACATGGTGGCTCACAATCAATCTATAATGTGATCCGATGTTCTCTTCTGGTGTGTCTGAAGAGAGTGACAGTGTACTCAAATATATCAAATAAATAAATCATGTCCTCTGATCTCCACATGCCAGGCATTGTATATGCACCCCCACTCCCATATCATATACACACAAGAAAAATAATATTTTTTTTTACTTATCACCCTTAGAATTATAAAGCTTTCCTTAAGAGGCTGCCCTTAATCAGGTCACTTTCAGAACATCCCTTTGAAAAGAGAGAATACAAGAAGTTTCTTAAAAAAAACAGTTCTTGCTAGAGATCCCCAAAGTCCTTCTGCTATCTAATTTGGAAAATGACATCCAACTAAACAGTAAATGTATCCAGTGTGTTTTTTACTCATGACTCAAGCCAAGAAAAGAACAGATGAATGTGCCAGGATGTTCTGTGAACTCCCAGACATAGGAAGAGAAAGAATGTGTCACTTGGGCCCGGGAGCAAACCCATAGGTCTGTAATACTAGATGGTCATAAGAATATGTACATCACTAGCATCTCTAGTTTTTCACTTGTCAGACTACAATGATGAGAAAGACTTTGAAAGTTACTGTATGAACGTAGATCATCTTTATGTCCTTAACATAAAACACAAGACTAGTGACACACCCCTTCATTGTTTTCATGATCCTCGATGTCGCCTCTGCCACTTTAAGTCATTCTTGTCTTCATGCCTTTGGCTTACCCTGAGTCACGCGTCCGTCTATATCTTCAATCCACCCTTTCTGCTTTCTATATTTGAAAGCTATTTTGCATAAAATACATTTTAATTATCCCAATGATTTCTAGATCCATATAATCATCTTTAAGGATCTTTCTCAAATTTTGTGTGATAGCATTTTTATACATAGCTGAAGGCTGGAATACAAAGCTGCTTGTAAAGTGGGCTTAAACACCTAAGAAAGTAAAGACAACATTGTTTTTTGTTTTCAGTGCTTTTGTAAGCATACAAGCTAGTAATGATTTATAGGGATTTTTTTTTTTAAGCTTAAGGTCACAATTGTTGGGTTTGTTATAAATACAAAACCAAGAGATGGAATTGAAGCAGACAGGCATAAAACACTCTCACAAGTTCTCCAATATTGGATGAGTTTGCTAGCCTCTCAGTGTCTCTGTTTTCTTCATTTTATCTATTTATCTATTTATTTATCTGTTGAGTGTGTGCCACAATACACATGTAGAGGGGAAGGACAATTTGTAAGAGTCAATTTGTCCTCCCACCTTATGGGTCTCAGGAGTCATACTCAAGTCATTATACTTAGTGGCAGGTACCTCTACTATCTGAGCACTGGTCCAAGATTTTGCTGATCTTTAAATTGGGAATAATAAGGATTTTGTAAGTAGCAATAGTTTGTAAATGAGTAAACAGCACTTAGAACAGTGTGTGTTGGACATGGTGATATCTGTAAATGAGCCTTACAATAGAGACATGGCATAAAAATTTTAAGCCAAAACAGTCAGAATAGTGAATAGCAGACATTATTTGAACATTCAAACTAATCCTAAACCAAAAGTTCCCTATTTGGAAGAGATAAGCAACCATGGTAGAAGACTCTGTTGAAGTAAACCCTTGGGTCCTATCACCATATCATAGACTACTTTTAAAGTCACTTTTTAGAATTCATTAGATATCACATTTTCCCAAACTATATACTGTGTGTATGTATATATAATGTTTGTGTTCCTGTATATATATTTTTATATGCATGTACATATGCAAGCTATATCCTCAGCCTACAAATTATATTTTTACATTTCATACATAGTTTAGCAATATAAAAATTATTGATCCATGATTACAGCTGTGATGGATTATATATGCTCAGTCTAGGGAGTAGCACTATTAGAAGGTGAGGCCCTGTTGGAATAAGTGTGGCCTTGTTGTTGTAGGTGTGTCACTGTGGGTGTTGGCTTTAAGCTCCTCATCCTAACTTCCTGGAAGTCAGTCTTCCACTAGCAGCCTTCAGATGAAGATGTTGAATTCTCAGCTCTGCCTGCACCATGCCTGCCTGGATGCTGCCATGTTCTTACCTTGATGATAAGGGACTGAACCTCTGAACCTGTAAACCAGCCTCAATTAAATGTTGTCCTTTGTAAGACTTGCCTTGGTCATGGTTCACAGCAGTAAAACCCTAACTAAGACCGAAGTTGGTCCCAGGGACTGGTGTATTGCTGTGATTGGCCTAACCATGCTTTTGTTTGAAAGTACATGGATGTTGGGATTTTAAATTTGGAATGCAGTAGAATGCTTTAAATGAGGCTGAATTGGTGGTCCTAGTAGGAAAATGGAAGACTTTGTTGCTGAGTATGATTTGAACTGTGCAGACCAAGCCCAAGAGGTTTCAGTGGAAAAAAATTTTAGAATGTGACCTAGTGACTGTATTTTGGTAAAGGATGTGGTTGCTTTTTGCTGTTGTCTGAAGAGTCTACCTGAGTTCAAGGTAAAGAGATTCATATTAATTGCATTGACAAAGGAAGTCTCACAAAAGCCCTGCAGAGACTTTGTTCTCTGGTTAAGTCTCATGAAAAGCATTTTGAACAAGGGCAACAAGCTTAGAAAGGAAAAATATAAAATATATGGTTCAAATACTAAAGGGGCACAAGAAAGTGAAATGGAACTGAATCCTGAATTCTAGCAGATAACAAATTGTGGGGGCAAGAACCTACCCAGCTAAGTTTCCATCCAGGCATGGTGGAACACATCTTTAATCCCAGGAGACAAAGCCAAGCAGATCTCTGAGTTCAAGGCCAGCCTGGAACAGGGCAAGTTCTCAGTGAAGAAAAGCTTAAATCCAGGCATGTTGATGCATACCTTTAAGCCCAGGAGACATGCATGCAGATCACAAGGTCAATCTACAGTTCAAGGTCAATTTACAGAGCAAGATCCAGAACAGCCACGTTTAGGTGGCAAAGGAGTTAGAAAACAGAAGGGTAATGATAATGTAATAAAACAAGGAGGCATGTTCCAGCTCCAGCAAACAGCTTCATCCATGTGTCTCTGGGCTTACAGTAAAGAGGAGAAAGGGACTACTGGGACAATTGATGTTGGTTAGGTGGAGCTAAGAAATTAGTGATGATTAAGACTTGTATCACTGAGGAGAAATATTCTGGGAAGTGTTTTCTGAGAGCACAAAGAAGCTGTGTTCCAGAGATAGTCAAGGTTGTACCTCCTGCAGCAGCTGTACTTGGTAGTGTAAGAGTCACCCATGTGGTACTGGTTTTGAAGGCATAACAGGGTCATGAAGAACAGCTAAGGCTTGGCACTGTGAGAGTCCATGAAAGACCATTGGTGAAAGTGAAGCCTCAGTTGCAATTGACAGAAGGACTAAAGAGGTCATGCAAAGGAGTTAAGCCTTGGCACCATAAAGAGAGCCCATGAGAGGGTATTGGTAAAGTTTAGTTGCAGCAAAAGACCCCAGTGTATTAGAGATGCCACCACCATGGGATGATTACCAAGAACAGTAGCTGTAGTGGAGTGAATCAACCTGAGCTTAGAATGCTAGAGAGAGCAGATCTGGAGAAGTAACACCAACCCTTTGGAGGAGCCCAGAAGATCATGTGTAGATCCCAGACACTGAAACAAGAAGCTGAAATATTGATATTGCCTTGAAGATCCCAAGAGTTCAAGATGTCAGAGCTGTGGGCTATTTGTTGAGGAAAGCTGCTAACAGAGAGTAAAATCAGCCCAGGAGAAAGAAGTTGTTGCAGTCAACAAAGTTGAAAATGGAGTTGGAGGACTGAAGAATTCTTTGACATCAGTCATGGAAATGCAGAGTTGGAGTTTGCCCAACTGGTTTCCTGTCTTGCTTTGGGGATTGGATGGATCTCAGAAGAGACCTTGAACTTTGGACTTTTGAAAGATCCTGAGAAAAATGTAACAGGTCACAAAGACCCTGAAATTGGGAAAAGAGATTTCACTATTTGCAGAAAGCCTTTACATAGCTGAACATAATAGCCTGAACATTTCTTGAATCTGTGTGCTTGCCCCTACTGTTCTTTGAATGCATGTATTTGCCAACTGATATAGGCTCACTGCCAAGTGTTTGAGGTTTGGTTGCTGGATTGAGATGCAGCTCACTGCCAAGTGTTTGTGGTAAGAATTTCACTTTTCACCTGTGTATCTGAGCGTGACAAACCTCTGTGCACCCATTCTGTGCACCCATTACATCTACCTCGTACCCATGACATTTTCTTTGTACCCATTTTTCTTTAGAAAGAATAGATATTGTTAGATCAGGAAAATCCCCTACTCCCTCCTCCTCCTTCTATCTCCCTTGAGGGACCATAAAAACTGGGTCCTCTTTTCCCTCGGGGTCGACTCCTCTATACACTTCCGGGATACGAGTCGTCCCCAGAGCTCTGGCTTTCCCTGAATAAAGCTTCATGTGATTTGCATCAAGCCTGGTCTGTGAGTTCTTGGGGGATTCGCCAATATCCCGTGACTTGAGTGGAGGTCTCCCTACGGGGGGTCCTTTCACTTTTAACATTGTTGAGACCGCTATAGTCTATAGGGACTTATGAAGTTGGACTAAATATATTTTGCATTATGCTATGTTTAGGTATAGCCCCCATATGTTTGAACAAGCCTATGGGGGCCAGGGATTGGAATGTGATAGTTAGTATATGCTCAGCCCAGGGAGTGGCCCTGTTGGAGTAGATGTTGGAGTAGGTATGTCATTGTGGGTGTGGGCTTTAAGATTCTCATCCTAACTTCCTGGAGGTCAAATCTTCCACTAGCAGCCTTCAGATGAAGATGTTGAACTCTCAGCACTGTCAGCACCATGCTTGCCTGGATGCTGCCATGTTCTTGCCTTGATGATAATGGACTGAACCTCTGAACTTGAAAATCAGCCTCAATTAAATGTTGTCTTTTGTAAGACTTGCCTTAGTCATGGTGTCTGTTCACAGTAGAAAAACTCTAACTAAGACAACAGCAAATAACAGTGTCATATATTTATGAAAATGAAGAAAATAATGGATGGAATTAAATATTGGATTTTAAGCCTTGAGTAGCCTTGGCCTTATCTCCTGTCTTCTGATCCTATCTCCTGATCCTATTGTCTCCTGCTGCTGGGGGGATGGGGGTGGGGGAGACACAAATTAATTAGTTCTCCAAAGTGTATTCATCGAAAAGCAGGACTATTGTCATACTAATGTATGTGATAGCCCAAGGAGCAATATCCTTGAATTCATGGTTTTCTTGTACTATTTAAATCTTTATAATACACATTTAAAATATTTAGATATTAAAATACTTAAAAATATCCTAGTTCAATCTCAATTCACATGGTACACTTTGGAAACATGAGAAGAGCTGTCACTGAGGACCCTTGCAGTTTTCCAATGCATACAGGCAGCAAATGAAGAAGACAAAGGAAAAAAAGAATAAGACACATCACAAGGAATGTAATGTTTTGCAATTTCTGCATTTTTTTTGGTCTTCATCAGCGCACCAGGGCAGCATGCTTCAAGTTCAGCCTGCGAAAGAGACATAACTGACAGAGAAGTTGAGTGTTTCCACAACATGGAGGCAGGACAAACACACAAAGACAAACTCCTGTGCCTTCTCCTGCTTATTTTCTCTCAATTGTCACTTTGTCACATTAAATTTACTGTCTCAACTGAATCAGAACATCCTAGTAGGCTGTTAATGACCTTCATAAATCTGGCAAATTAGTTATATTTTTTCTTACCATTTTTCTTCTTCAATGATTTTTATGGTCAATTTATACTGTGTCTCATCCAAGAGAGAAAGTAGGGTTCCCTGTTTATTCTGAATGAAAGGCCAATGGAGGCCCAAGGGCTCCTTCACTCAACCGTTGTTCATGCCTCTCTCAATGTAGGATGACAACCATCCACAGTGCCTTAAGAACCACGTGGTGGGGCTGGTGAGATGGCTCAGCGGGTAAGAGCACCCGACTGCTCTTCCGAAGGTGATAAGTTCAAATCCCAGCATCCACATGGTGGCTCACAACCATCCGTAACGAGATCTGGCGCCCTCTTCTGGAGTGTCTGAAGACAGCTACAGTGTACTTACATATAATAAATAAAATAAATCTTNAAAAAAAAGAACCACGTGGTGGCGCACGCCTTTAATCCCAGCACTCGGGAGGCAGAGGCAGGCGGATTTCTGAGTTCGAGGCCAGCCTGGTCTACAAAGTGAGTTCCAGGACAGCCAGGGCTATACAGAGAAACCCTGTCTCGGGAAAAAAAAAAAAAAAAAAAAAAAGAACCAGAAAACAAATGAAGACTTCCTCTGAGTGTTGAGTCTTAGACTGTCTTCTTTAAAAAATGCAAGCCTCGCCAGCTGGAGTAGGCAGGCAGGAGCAAGAAGGACAAACCTCTCTGCCCAGATAGGGAGCTAGCACCAGAACAAAGTGAGGATACCACCAAAGCCCAACTTGATGAATCAATGAGTTTTATTGAGGTCATTTACAGGAGCATAGATAAAGGTTTGTTTACCAGAACAAAATTAATTGAAAGACAGAAGCATCACCACAAATCTCAGCCCAGGATGTAATGACTTACAGAAGCTTAAACCCTAGAGCTTGAAGAAAATGTCTCTTCCAGGAATCCCAGGTTGTCTGATCTTCACTGAGGCATCTCAGCTGCTCTCTGTTTTCTAGGCAGCTCAGCTTATTTGTCTTTTAGGAAACATAGTTGTGGTCTCTGCCTTTTCTAAACAATGGAGCTGGTTTTCCAGAGTGGTCTGAGAGTGTTTCTCGGCAGTCATTATTGCTTATATGAACTTTCAAAAGAAGGGACCTAATGTATCTGGTCAGTTTCAGAGAGTTCCTGAATCTCCTGAGCTATTCCGTTACTGAGTCTTAGGGAGCATCCCTATGGGAGGGAATGTCTCACCTTTCTTTGGAACATCTTCTGCCTTAAGAAGTGGCTCTGGTGGTAGAATGTATTGACTGAGAGGAAATTGCTATACAACACCGGGACTATCTTGTCCTGCTCATAGATTATTAGTATGAAAGATATTGGAATAAGTCAGTATTTGGGGGCAAGGTTTTTCTCTCTAGAGTAGAGCCCCAGTTTTCTGAGTATAGTACTGCATGTCCTAAACCTCTGAGGAGATCCAAATATCCTAACAAGTGGGATGGCCAAAATCTCAGTGAGTGGTATATTTTATTTCTCCAAAGCCTAGAGATATTCATGTCAGTGTCTCTTCAAAAGTACATGCAGATGCTGTGGGATCTGTTCATTGAAAGGTCTTGGGAGTCATTTCCTGCCACCTCTCTCTGTCCTGGAAACATCCATGAGCCCAAGATTCAAAGTCTTAATGTAGAATGTCCTCTATTGGCTTAAGTTCTTGAACACTTGTTCCCTGTCAGTGCCACTATTTTGGAAGGTTGTGGAACCTTTAGGAACTTCACTGGCAGAAGTGGATTATGGGAGGCAGACATTGAGATTTCATTACTTAGTTCTACTTCCAGTCTTCTCTCAGGTTTCCAATTCACCATCAGTTGAGGGTCTCAAATGCAGAGCCCTGACATGATGCACCTGCCACCAAACCTGCACAACCATAGTCAGCCATGTGTCCTAAAACGCAAAACCAAAATAAACCCTTTCTCCCTTAAGCTGCTTCTTCTCAGGTGTTTAGCCACAACCTCCAGAAAAATAGCTGATATCCCCAAGGAAGAGGAGTCACCCTCTGACCATGGAGCTAGCTCACAGACACTCATCAGTTCTCTTCAAATGGAGAACAGGAGATGTTTTTGTATGCAAAAGGAAAACTGGTCCTCAAAACAAGAAGACTACTCTCACTCAAACTCTTCCCCAAGACTTCTCTTTCCCAAACTCACTCTCCACAGAAAGTACTTCCTACTCTTCATCTGCCTTAAGGCTTCCTTGTAAATACTTCTCACAGCATGAGTCTCAGGAAACAATAAGGACTGAAATAAAAGCATTCAATTCTGAATGACTTAAGGAACAAAAGACTCTGAGGTAGAAAGACAATGGCATAATAGCAGTTAATAATAATAATATACATACATATATACATGCATGACATCACCACAGTTTCCCACATGGGCCTTGTTATTTTGTGTTGTTTGTGTTGTGCTTTTCACCCCATTCCCTGACTTGTCAAACTCCTTTGTCCTTCAATACCTAACTCCTGTGTTGACTTTTAAGATATTTCTATCAGCTTGCAGCTGTTATCCCACTGCCAGAGAACCTATGACTGTGGGTTATTCTCATGAGACATGAAAATCTCAGCATGCAGAAGGAAGAAATCTTCAGACTGGAGAGATAGCTCAACAGTTAAGAGCACTTACTGTTCCTCTAAAGGATTGCTATAATTCCCAGCACTATGTTAGGAGCCTCATGCTACCCTATAACTCCAGCTCCAGAACCCCTTTCTGGCCACAGTGAGTACACACACACACATGCACAAATAATATAAGTCCTTTTTCAAAGGAAAATTTTCTGCCTTTCTGCATGGCTTTGTGAGGAAAACTCTGTACCTTTGCTTCTCTGAGTCTCCTCCATGATGTTTCGATATTAAAGCTTCTGTTAAGGCTGAGAATGTGCAAACTTGTCCCTACTGGAGACACACAGCGGATCTAAGCCATTACTGATGAGCACTTCACTCTGCACTCCAGATGGAGGAGGAAGCAGACTGTGCAAACATGCACAATTAGAAAACCAAATTATACACCACTTGGGATTTATAAAGAGAACCATTGTCAATCACTGCCCTCCTTCCCAACAAGATAGTAATAAATCCATGCAAGGGCTAGATGTCCTGGGGGAATATCCTGCAGGGTATACAATTGGTATTTCTTAGGAGATGGTGGTCTGTACTGCATTTGTACACCTGAAAATGATTCAGGGAGCCACATCTTCCTGACTTACAGGCAGACCTCTTGTCGGGTCTGATAACTGAACACAAACAGAGAGTTCCATTTCCCACCTCTGAATTCTAATGAACCACATTATTGTTTTCAAAGTGACTGCAGAGTCCTGTGATGCTTTTTTTTTTTCTTTGCCTGTGCTTTGGCAGGAACCTATGTGTTAACATTTAACACATCACTTGAGTAAGTGAACAGCATTTGAGAAAAGAAGGTGAAAGGTCTGTGCATCCTCTGGGGCTCCAAGCAATGCAAAATGAGGTAACAAGCCCAAGTTATGAGACCAATGCCACTCCTGATGGACTAGTGCTACCAGAGACCTCTAGGAAATGTACTAAGACAATAAGAAACACAACAATGGCTGAGCACCATAGTGAGAGTTGTAGCCTCTCCTCTCAATCCATTTGCATCAGTCCTTCTGAGTTGTTACAGAAGCCATGAAGCCTAGACTCTGACCTCAGCAGGGAGGACTGCTCTCAGAGCTCATCATTTATATGCAGGTAAATAACCTTAGGCTCCTTTCCCTGTCCTGTTGTTCCTGCTGAAGCTTAAGGGGCAGGCAGGTCACAGGCCTGGGCTGCCACTCCATCCCTCTACACTCCCAAAGGTCACCTTGATCTCCTAGATGAAAGGTTTCCTCATGGTCTGGTAGTTAGTGGAGCGATATGAACCTTAGACAGCACATTCCTGGAGCTTGATAATATGTGGAGTCACAAACAGTGGAGGCTCTGGGGGAGGGATCATGTTCTGTTTCTACGAAAATCTTTTTGTTCTTTTTACTAAAAATAGAATTTCGTCATATAATTTATCTTGATTATGGTTTCCTCTCCAAGTTTTCCTCATAGTTCCTCTCCACCTTCCCTCCTAGCCAGAACTATCCACTTTCTGTCCTTTATTAGAAAACAGGCTTCTAAGGGATAATTCTAAAATAAAATATAGTAAGATAAAGCAAAAATAAACACATTGAAATTGGACAAAACAAACACACAGGAGGGAAAAAGCCCAAGAGAAGGCCCAAAAATCAGAGACCCACTCATGCGCATACCCAGGAATACCATAAAAGCACTAAACTGGAAATCATAACATAAACACAAAGGACAGGCTGCAGATCTGTGCAGGTCTTGTTCATGCTTCCACAGTTTCTGTGAGCTCATTTGAGCTTTGATCATGCTGGTTTGGAGTACCTTATTCTCATGGTGTCCTCTGTCCCCTCTGGATTTTAAATACTCTCTTCACTTCCACTTCCACTTCAAGAGGGGTATCTGTGACCTGAGAGGAGGAATTTGATGAAAATATCCCATTTAGGGCTAACTGTCCCAAAGTTTCTCATTTTCTACATAATGTCTTCTTGTGGTTCTCTGTATTTATTCCTATTGGCTGCAGGAGGAAGCCTTTCCAAAGATGGCTGAGCAAGGCACTAATCTATGAGTAGAACAGACAATAACTGTTGTAATTATAAAAAGATAAAGAGGTTAAAGAATATGTTCCATGTAGGTGTGGTGAGGTGTAGTGAAGAGGATGTCACAGCAGGCCCATGCCGAGGAATCACTTCCCCCTGAGGGAACCAGTTACATGATAGTATAGTATGGAAAAGAGTTTGTTCAGGCTATGGGGAGTTGAGTTAAGAGAGTAGTAAAGGCAGAAAAAGGCAGAGAGAGGGGGAGTAGAGAAGTAGAGGCCAGCCATGACCACTTGGAGAGAGGAGGGAAGAGAATGGGAAGAGAGAGGGGACAAGAAGGCAAGAGGCAAGAGAGAGGCAAGAGTGGCAAGAGAGAAAGGAGGGGGCAAGCAGCCCCCTTTATAGTGGTCCAGACCCACCTGGCTATTGCCAAGTAACTATGGGGTAGAGTTTAGACACACTGCAAACATTTCTCCATTTTGGTTTAATTTTTAAAAAAAGAAAAATTAGAAAGGGGTGATGGACCACACCACCTTGGGCATGAACTCAGTAGACATTTCCTAAGGTCCCCAGAGGACTCTCCATTCCACAGGTGCCCTAGCACACCAAGGATCTTAGGATTACTGAGGAGAGTCAGCCTCTAGACAGGGCTCTGACCCTGGGACTCAGGTGAGAGCACCATCTTGTATCAAGGGTCTCTCAGAGACCAGTCCACACAGGAGAGCACATGGGCTACAGAAGCAACAGATTCTTGAACAGGATCCCTTTGGCCCTTCATCTTCAGCCAAGAGGTGTATCTGACTCCAGACCTCTGTGGACTTTCCCTGCCAGAGGAGAGCTTGTCTGCACAGAGTACTCTGACCACTGGGACTCAGGAGAGAATTGGACTCCCAGGAGTGCTGACAGAAGCTAACAGAATCATACGAAGAACAAGATCCAGGCAGAGACAGCTAGAATATCTAACACCACAGATTATCACATTGTTAAAGGCAAACATAAGATTCTTACTAACAGAAACTAAGACCATTTGTCATCATCAGAACCCAGTACGCACACCACAGCAAGTCCTGGATACCACAACACACCCGAAAAGCAAGATTCAGATTTAAAATCATATCTCATGACGCTGGGAGAAGATTGTAAGAAGTACATTAACAACTCACTTAAAGAAAGCAGGAGAACATGCTAAACAGGTATAAGCCCTTAAAGAAGAAGCACAAAAATCCCTCAAAGAATTACAGGAAAACACTGCTAAACAGGTAGAAGATCTTAAAGAGGAAACACAAAAATACCTTAAAGAAGAAAGGGAAAACACAACCAAATAGGTGAAAGAATTGAACAAAACCTTCCAAGATATAAAAATAGAAGTAGAAACAATGAAGAAAACCCAAAGGGAGACAATTCTGGAGTTAGAAAGCCTAGGAAAGAAATCAGGAATCATAGATGTGAGCATCAGCAACAGACTACAAGAGATGGAAGAAGGAATCTCA
>CACVCL010019791.1:0-97374 GCA_902729485.2 Mus minutoides | reverse complement strand
ACAGGTCTGCAGGTAGAGCTGCCTCTACATTCTTGGCTAAGACTCCTACATTCCCTTCTCTGTGGGAGTCAGAGCCAATTTGTAATAAGCAAGAGCAGTTTGACCCAGATTAAAAGATACAATTAGTCTGTCTGCATGGTAAACCTAAAAAAGTACCACTTACAACAAGTTTTTGTTTTTTGACAAAGGGAGATGTCCTGGCAGAACAATAAGCCCCCACCCCCCACCCCCACCCCGCCACCAAGAGCCTGGTAATTTACTGCAAACATCTCAGCCAGCAGACAGAACAGCCGCTGGGAAGCCAGGGTAGGGACAAGTGACCTCAGGTGGGGAGGTGACCACCCATTGATTCAGCCCAGAAAGGAAAGAGACTGATGAGCTAGGGGGAGGACCCCCCCATTTTTCCTTCCTTCTGTGGCTGCCACAGATGTGTCGACACTCAGAATGGTAGACAAAAGTACCCCTCACTCTAGATTGGTTGTCCTTAGCATCAGCTAGGCATGGCTTTGGAATACGAGGAACACCGATGGGTCTTGGGGCACATCTATCCTGTGAACTCAGATGGATCCTGAAGCCATCAACTCAATGAGACTAGCTAACTTGAGGGACTGTGTACCAAAGGGTCTCTCCTTCCTTTTTAGGATGGACCTAGGCTTCTGCCATAGGGATATACATTCATAGGTACCCATGATACCTGTGTATTGGATCTCTGATTCAAGTGTCCTTATTTATGTGTTATTCTGTTTCACATTGTTATAACAAAATAACGGAGTCTCAACAACTTAGAAGGACGCTTATTTGGCTGGTGATTCTGGTGGATGGAGCGTTCACAGCACGGCCTTGGCCATAGGAAAGCAGCGTCTTGCAGAAAGAGCCTAAGTGTGAATAGGAAGAAGAGCAGGGAAGGGTGGGCTCCATGTCCTGTGACTGACAAGGGAGCCAGCCAATCCCATAAGACCGAACCTACTCCTAAGCAGCAACACAAATCAGACTTCATGTAGAGGAGTGGATCTGATGCTTTGATTAAATCGGGAATCTGCGTTTACTGACTCTAAGAGAGAGGAAGAGGGAGAAGATGAGGCCAAGATACTTGTGGGAGAGAGACAGAGCAAGACTCAGAGCTATTGGGAAGATCTTCCAAAATGTACTCAGAAAAGTAAAGCAGTCTACAGAAGGGCAGCAAGGCCAACGGGCCTCACGGACAGTAACTGGGAAATAAGTTGAGGGCAGATTTAGAGCTGTTGAGTTAAGAGTAAAGGCAAGGGCACACTAGCCATGGAAGGCTTAGAAGAGCCCAGCTACAGATGCAGTAGTCAGTTTAAAAATGAGCTTTTGTGTGTGTGTGTGTGTGTGTGTGTGTGTGTGTGTCTTTCATCTGCGAATTCGAGATAGCTCTTGGGCGAGTGCGTACCTGCAACCAGCTGGGAGCACAAAACGGGTAGCCCAAACTACCCGCTGCATTTCACCCCTTGACAGTCCCGTCACCTCAATACTATCACATTGAAGACCCAACTTCCAACAAGTGAACAGGGAAGAGCAGAAGCACATCGAAACGGTAGCTCCCCAAGAGCCCCAGCCCCAGGGATCTGCAGCAGATCTTGTTTCCCTTTTCCCTTTTAAAATTAATTTAACCCAGGGACTTGTGGATGCTGGGCAAAATCCCTGAGCTATATCTCTTAGATATGGGTCTCTGAGACAGGGTCTTGCTATAGTTTGAGCTAGTGTCTACCTGGAGTGACTCCTCCCTAGGCTTCCACGTGCTGGCATTCAGTTGAGCACCATCTTACCTGCTGGGGAAGGACTCCTGTAATGAATCTTTTACAGCTCAGGGAACAGGAAAGTGTGTGTTGAGTGGGTCTTCTTCTCATTCATTGTCCCGAGAGACACTGAAGTCTCAATATGCGAACATTTCATAATGTTACTTCCTCTGGAGCTGGGTGTCTTTACCGAGGTGACAAGCTTAAAATGAGGTCATCTGGGTAGGTGACTGTACTGTGCGGGCCTGAGGCTGCTTGTATTCTAATGTTAATACTGGTTCCTCAAGAGCTGGTTGCCAAGGACAAGCAGATTCTCTCATACTCAAGTGATAGATACCCAGCGAATCTTCTTCCCAGTATAACCCATCAAGGCCAATAAAAGGCTAGATAGAGCCTTTGATTGGGCAGTGGAGGAGAAAGGTGGAACAGGAGGGTCGAGGGGGGTGGCAGGTAGAGAGGGAGAGAGGAGGAAGCTGGAGAAGGAAGAACCCACTATGGACCAGAACCAAGTGGCCAGGAGAAACAGCAAGAAACAAGGAGCCTTAGAGCCAGAACATAAGTTAGCACAGCCTTAGATCTGCCCAATCTGGGCGTACGGCTTGTAAGTAAAATACTTGGATTCTGTGTCCTTTATATGGGCTTATTAGGAGTGAAAAACTTCCTTATGGAAGTGGGAGGTTTGCCTCACGTCCTCCTGAGAACATAAAGAAGGAGGTGAAGCTGAAGCTTCTCCATGTGGGGACACTGAGACCAGCCAGCCTGGAGCATCAGAGGCTCACAGGAGACCAGCTTCTCCATGTTGGGAACACTGAGACCAGCCAGCCCAGAGCATCAGAGGCTCACAGGAGACCAGCCCAGCCTCTCTTCTGAGCCCCCAGAAACCTGCTGTGGCTGTCTGGCACCCCTCTAGGATTTCCATCCCTTGTGGTGAGGCCATGTATGTCTTTCATTCATCTTTCAGCACAGCTTTGCTCCCCAGGAGCTTGGGTCCTGTAGATTCAACTGAAACTATCTGGAAAAAAAATGCCGCCGCCCCACCGCTGACGCCTTTGCTGCTGCTGCCGTTGTTGCTGTCTTTCCCAAAGCAGTAGAGCATAGAGTGACTTGTGAGGCATTTATACACCATGTAATGTTAGACGTTGTTAATGTTAGACTGAGGATTTGGGAAGATTCATACAGCATGAAGCCAAGCTGTTGGATCCAAGATGTCTGAGCATCTACTATCTGGGCACCTGAGAGGCTTCCTGGAATACGGGTATCAGTGGATACCTTGCAACTAGGAAAGATTTGGAGCAGGCACCTGGTGACCTAGGTGACATGTAGCTATCTCTAATACTGTTTTTATTTATTATCTTCTTCTCTGGTCATACAGCCAATGAAACTAGAGTCTACTGGGAGTTTGTGCGCCTCTTTCTATCTCTCTGTCTCTCTGTGTTTCTGTCTCTCTGACTCTCTCTCTCTCTCTCTCTCTCTCTCTCTCTCTCTCTCTCTCTCTCTCTGTTCTTCCTATGAACACAGACAAGGCTCATGCTCATTCCAACCTCTGCTCTTCTTCTATACAGCTTTACCAGCCTACAGCTGACAGGGGCCAGCCTGTGACATGAGGAGAGGGCCAGAAGGCCTTGGTGCTGCTGACCTTCCTGAGGTGGACACTGGAGCTGGATTTCTGAAGGAAAGGTGAGCCTTGAGCCGTTCATGTGATTGCCATCACAGTTTATCACCTGAATGGCCAGAATGTTCTACCTGCATCATGGGTCAGTGTCCGGCTGGCTCAGGCACTACTGCCTTGTGCTGTAGAGCCTCTGGTACAAGACTGCTGTGGATAGTTAGTCCTGCAAGGATGGCTCGCCCTCTTTCTTGCTGACTGGTGGTCTTAGTTGTAAAGAATACTCAGGCCATTTAATACCCATATCATCTACTGGACTAAAAGTGGCCTTATGAATTTATTTCTATGTATTTATTTCTATTAAAGTTCATTAAGGAAACTTAAATCAGGTTCTATCTAACTACTGAGCCCAGTACCATGCTGCACCCATGGCAACCAGTGTAGACCAACAACAAGTAGACCAACAAGTAAGAAAAGCCCAAAAAGGAATCATCCCAATCCGTTCATTTGATGCTTGAGTTTCCGGTATGTGAGGAAAAGGGAAGTGGACTGAAGGGGAAAAAAGGACCTACTGTGGTCCTTTTCTTGAGGCTGGTCACTTGAAACAAACAAACAAACAAACAAACAAACAAACAAACCACAATCTTGTCTGTGATCCCTGGCATGGGACAAATGGAACGTCACTAAATGGTCATGTCAAGTGATTGACATGGGGTGGGGCGTGGGTGGGGGTGGGGGACAGGAGGATGGCCTCCTTCTTAACCACTGCTCCCTGCCTCCACTCCGCCTCAGCAGTCCCCAGGCAGAGAGCTGTGGGACGACAGGGTGATAAACCAGCAGCCTTAATATCTCCATCTCTTCTACTGTTGGACTCCCGATAACCCTAGCTTTAGAGACACATCTGAGTACCTGTTCCCATGCCGGGAAGCTGACCACAGCACCTGGCATCCTGGGGCCTCGCAGTCTGTGCACATCATTTTCCAGTCCCTGCGTATGGAATTGATTCCTGGGCTAACGGCCTGCGAGTGGCGCCTAGCTTTCTTTGCGTGGCTCTTCCATGGCTCCCTTGCCCATGCCGGTTTATATTCCACGATTAAACTAATTTGTTTCCTGTTTGCTCCTGGCTGCAGGCTTCAGACATCTCAGCTTTGCTGCCCCGTGGACCAGCTAGGCCTCCCCCACCCCCTACTTGTAGTTCCCATTCCTAGCTAACCACATCTGAAGGGGAAGATTAGCAGGCTCAGTGCAATGTGACTCCAGAGCAAGCAGTCAGGAGGCTCCTGCTACCACTGAGAGCTGGGGGTGAGGGTGGGGGTGGGGATGGAGTAAGGCTTGTGGCTGTTTGGAAGGAAAAGGAGGCCACCCAGCTGGGGTCACCCCTCATCTGACAGCAAACAAATAGGAATAATCACTAATCATATGGGTGCAGCTGATTGGAGTTGATGCAGCTAGCATAGGTCCTGGCATCTCAGCCCAGCTTCCCAGACATTTCCCAGGATGCAATGCCATTCTTGTGCCCACTTTGCAGATGACGATCCCAGGATTAAGAACTGAAGTCCTGCACAGTGTCTGCCTTAGGATATCAGCTTCAAAGCCTGAGATGTCCGAATCCAGAAGCCATGCTTCCAGACCACCTGCAGACAATATCTCCAAGTCTGTGCCTACGGGTGTTGACTGGAAAAATAGTCCACATGCACAGCCTGAAAAATGGAAAGGAGGGAGGGGCTCTGGAAACAGGCCCCTCAGGGATCTGAGACATTTGTAGCCTACTGGGTGTCCCCAAATGGCATGTTTCTATTTTAGAGGGACAAACTAGGAATAGAGCTTTCTCCCAGCTTCCCTAAATGCCTGAATTGTGTCTAGAAAGAGGACTGACTTTCTCATAACTCTTATAACCGCAATTATGGTTGTTGGATTGTTTATTTTTAATGCTCAGAGGACTCCCTGAGAGAATCTCTTGCTGGTTTATCTTTTAGCAACTGGCCGGCAGACTGCTTGGTTCATACTCCCCAAAGCTGCATATGCCATAACCTATCCATCCGCTTCTGAATAGACACTGAATAAAAAATGAACATACTTTTAGAGAAGAACTTACAGCCCCAGCCCAAAGCCATGTATTCAATCACACACGCCTGAGAGGTTAATTAGGTGAAGCTACATAGTGGATTATAAGACAGCAAGGCAGATGGATAGACTTCAGCTATGTCAGAGTTGAGGCAGAGCCTCAGATCTGCTGTGGTGCCTGAGCAGAAGTCAGACTCAGAGCTCATCCTATAGCATTTAATGCACATAACATTCAAGTACAGGAATGGCTGATATCTGGTATCAGTTGGGCCATGTGATTACAGAAAAGCCTAAGTACCTCTTGAGGGCTGACGTCATTGGGGGGGCTCATCGACAGAAGATGTATCAGCTGTGTATATACACTGGCCACAGCCTCCCTCATCTGTTGTACGTTTCCTGGAGAAAGGCTGCTGCGCTCCCTGCAGCCAATCAGAGATGCAGTGGGTGGGTGCGGGTAGGCTTCCCTGTCTCCATCCAGAGCCTCTGCTTCCATTTTTAAGGCTCTACCTGTTAGTTCAGTCACTGCTTCCAAACAGCGTATTCTTCCGTGTAGCCAGAAAATGGGTGGTGAGGTTCATTCAACAGATCTTGACCAGATTTTTAGAAGAAAACTCGTAATAGTATGTGAAATTGTACAGGAATAACATACAAGTGGAATAGGAATATATAAAGACAGGAACTGCGTGATGACAGACAAGTTTTTTACTCATGTAAATATATGTGTAGGCACTGGATGGTATTGGATGCATTCAAACATATATATATATATACATATATATATATGTATATGATGATATATATACATGATATATATCACATATATATCATATATATATCACATATATTACATATATATCATATATATCATACACACACACACACACACACACACACACACACACACACACATATATATATATATATATATATATATATATATATATATATATACATTCACACATGGGTTTTATATGTATAGATTTACATACACACAAGTTTTAAAACTGAGTCAGCCAGGGTCAGAGGCAGGAACATTCTTCTATGGCTTTTCTCTTTCAGGTTCTGGCCACAGGTGGATGCATGACTCTGAACTTCTCAGTCTCTGTTAGTGCCTTCAGTTTTGATGCCAGTGCAGTAACTCACCAAACCTTCAACCTGGACCGGCATCCCTAACAACCTGGCTGGACTAGCAAACATCCACACCTGGCTGGGCTAGCAAAAGTCTGGCCTTGCGTTCTGGTTTGAATCAACTGACTTAAAGAGGTGGGACTGGAGAAGAGGGAAATGGGGCAGTCAGGAGACTTCATTGCTGAAAACTTGGAACCGGTTTCCAGATTCTATGCTTTCTTGGCTCAGTTCAAAACTCCTTCAACTTTTCAAAATTGTCAGGCAATAAAATGTGAGTGGGTATTGGCCACCAATAGCTTGGCTTCTTTAGGGTCAAATAAATACCCTGACGTAAGTGGCTGTAACTAGGGACCATGACATCATGCAGGTAAGGAGGGTTGTCTTTCCTTGGGCTGAAAGCACAGTGAATTAGCTTGAAGAACAGCTTGGTAGAGCAGGAAGTGACGACGTCTCAAAAGCATGTTCTGTTCTTGAGCTGGCTGTCTAGGCTCTGAGGGCTGATGTCCCTCACAACCTCTCACTGAAGCAGTAGAAAGTAGGGTGAAGGAAGGTGCTGTGGGTTTGGAATCTGGGGATAGCTTGCCAAATGCTTTCTCCAGCAGTGACAGAAACAAGGCAGAGGGATTTTCTTTAGCTTGTGGTTTCGAACGGCTTGTTCTGTGGTCATTCCGCTCCCTGTGCCTGAGCAGAGCAGAACAGTGCTAAGAGCCAAGTGCCACTTCATGTAGACAGGAATGGTACAGGGAGGGGCCAGAGTCCAGGGACATCCCCCCATTGGTCTATGTCCACCAAACACCTTAAACACTGCTCCAGGAGTCCATCAAGGGTTAATAAGGTAAAAGAAAGCTTATAAGCTAATAGTTTCTGGAAGCATTACTAGACATAGCCCCTGGGCAGTTATCAGCCCAGTCAAGTTGACAATAGAAATTGACCATCACAGGTGAATAGTTAAAAGTTACTTCTACTTTAATTAAACATGTGTGTGTGTGTGTGTGTGTGTGTGTGTGTGTGTGTGTGTGTGTGTGTGTATGCAGAGTTCAGAGGTCAGCCACAGGTGGTGTTCCTCAGTAGTCATCAACCTTGGATTTGCTGCTGCTGCTGGCTGTTGCTTTTACTGCTGCTGATGGTGATGGTGGTGGTGGTGGTGGTGGTGACGATGATGGTAATCTTTTAGTTAATTTTGTGTGTGGAGAGGAGGAGGACTTGCATGTCACAGCATGTAGGTGGAGGTCCGCAGGCAGCTTAAAGGAGTCAGTTCTCTCCTAACATGGATACCAGTCTTGGAGACAGACATCTTTACCTGCTGAGCTATCCCACAGTTGCCTTGTTTGTGCTTTTGAGTCGGGCTCTCTTGCTAGAGTGAAGGCTGAGTTGGCTGCAGGGAGCTGCCTGTCACCCTTCTCCTGCTGGCGTTAAAAGCACCTGCACTGTGCTAAACTTGTTTGTTCATGCTAGGAGCTGAACATAGGCCTTCATGCTCCTGTACCAGCCCTCTACTTTCAAACCACCTTTCTGTACTATGTAGCTTTTGCTACCCTGCCTAAGCTCCAGGAATGGACCACATTGCCAGCCCCCACCCAGAGACTATTGGATCTGTGGATGGAAAACACAGACACACACAGATACACACACACACACACACACACACACACACACACACACACACACACACAGTTGGTCAATTTCAGCTTGCCTTATTAGCTCAACTGCTGGGCACCTCCAATCTAGCTCCCTAGCGTGCCCTTCCCAATACTCTCAGCTTAGTACCATAAATCTGTACTCAATTTCAGTTGCTCAGCCACCTTCAGCCCCAGCTCGATGTCCCCAACCTCCCGCCTGTAGAAGCAGCCTGTGGTCACTCTACCCAAGATCTGTCCTGGCTGGTTGGCTTTTCTCCCTCTGAAGCATGGCAAACCCTCCTTCCTCCTCTCCTTGCTTCTGTCTGAGGGGCCCTGGAAGTCCCTCCTATCCTTCCACCCAGCAACTGGCCCATGGCATCTTTATTGATAGTTCAAGAACCAACTGGGGAACAGGACCTTTGTATCAGAACCACCCCTATTCCTCTCTACCACTTAGTTAAAACATTCAACTGAAATACATTTATGTATGTGCTGGTTGGTTTTTGTCAACTTGATACAAGCTACAGTGACCTGGGAAAAGGGAACATCAATTGAGAAACTGTCCCTATCTGGTTGGCCTGTAGGTCCACCCTTCTGTGGGTAGTGCCATCTCTGGGCATTGGGCACAGGCTATAGAGTACAGGCAGATAGATGAGCAGCCAGAAAACCAAGCTTAGATGCAGCATCTCTGTGGTCTCTGCCTCAGTTCCTGCCTCCAAGGTCCTTCTTCAAGTTCCTGACTTGACTTCCGTCAATGTTGGGTTGTACCCTGTAAAGTAAATAGTTGAGTTGTTTTTGTTGAGTGTTGTTTCATACTATAACAGAAAAGCAGCTATGACCATATACATTAAATTGAAATATACGACATACATGTACAATATATATTATATGTATGTGTGTGTGCGTAATTACAACCTGTGGGTCAAAACCTCTTGGGTGTCAAATGAACCTTCACAGGGATTACTTAAGACCATCAAAAACATAGATATTTACACATTATGATTCATAACAATAGCAAAATTACAGGATCAGCAATGCCATCAGTCTGCCACATCAGGAACAAATATTAGCTACTTGTCTGTAGAAGGATACTGTTCATTTAATTTTCATAATTATGATTACTGAAGAGAATTTACTTATTTAAAAATATGAATGAAGGTAAAGAGAGTTTGGAGTATTTTGGGAATTTTAATTTTTCATATATTCTTATACTCATGTGGAGGAGAAGCTACAGTCAGTATTTGGGAATCTGAAGAAAGGTATACAAAAATTCTTCATATTATTTTTGCAAGTTATCTGTTAAAGTGAGAGCTATTTCAAAATAAAGGTCTTTAAATGCAAGATAAAACATTCTATTAGTGTAAACAGTTTTGATTGGGATTTGATAAAATACAGATTTAAAGAAAAACTGTATATGATAGACTATCAAAACCTCATAACAAATGTTTTACTTGTAAGAGCAAATGCTGTCTCTAAGGTCTGAAATAAGACATTGCTTTGAAGGATCCAGTGAAAACAACTGGGAGAGAATATGAAATTCGTATGAATGTTGGAAGATAAATATTCCTCTTATGCTAATATGATTATATACTCATAGAATCCAAAAGGCAGTCATGAAAGCCTGCCAGCATTAAAGATATTCGGTAAGTGTCTAAATGAAATCTGAATGTATAGACTAAGCGCCTAGGCCAGGCAGCAGTGGTGCATGCCTTTATTCTCAGCTTTCGGGAGGGAAAGGCAGGTGGGTATTCCTGAGTTTGAGGCCAGCCTGAACTACATAGCAGGTTTTGAGTTAGCCCAGCCATAGCTATATAATAGTGGTCTCAGATTCAGGGAGCCTGTGTGGTTCTGAAAAGCCCGTCAGTGATTAATTATTTCTCTCTGTGTACTAGGGGGAAGTTTCCTCTGGGGAAAGTCCCTCTGGTCTGGGGTGTCTTTCTACCTCCATTCCTATCTAAGCACACCCCTGCCTCCCTGCACTCCAGCCTGAGTGTCTTGAGTAGATAGACCACGGAACCCACAGTCAGTCTCCAAGTCAGAAGTGCTGATTGCCCAACGGCTTTTCTATGCTGCCTGCAACGTGAGGAGTGTTAAAGAAGGTATTAGCGAATTGGAAAGGACCATGGCATGCTTCCCCTTCTGCATGGGCCACTGCACGGCCATGGATACTCTACAGCTCCCCTCTCCCTCAGTTAGAGACACCCCAAGGAGACTGTCTCCCAGGGTACACAGAGTGTCAATACACACATACTCATACATGCATAAGCCTCCACTCACACCCTCACATCTGCACACTTACCACACCCATGCTCACCCGTACTTTTACACCTGCTGGAGCCTTCAGACCCCCCTTGCTCTATATGTGTATGACATCACTAACTCCTTGTCTTCTTGTTTCCAGGTCGGTACCGTCCGTTAGAAACTGGCAGCACAAGAACTGATTTCTAAAATTCCAAGTAGCAGAGACAGGAGGTCTGGAGTCAGATGTGAGCCCTGAAAGAGGAAGCCTTTTAAAGGCTATCGACGCGTCCCTGTAAGCTGACTCGGTGCTCAGCCAGACTGGAGAAGGCAGACGGTGTGATTTTAGCTGCCAATGGATCCAGCCACACAGTGAAAATGGCCAAGGCACACTCATGTCATCTTCACCACGGCTGGTGACTATTTCCCCAAAACAAAGAAAAATATGGAAGAAGTAGATTTGTTTATGGAAAGTGTGTGATCACATGTGCGTGCATGCATGTGCACGTGCATGTGCGTGTGAGTGTATGCTGACTGCTAATGGTGCTTTTCTTCCTGACCAGCCTGTGGCTTCCTTCCAACTGGGATGAGGGCCATTGCCTTCCATGCTCAGTGCGGTCTGGCCAACAATCATGTGTTCCTCAGTGTCAACAGTAGCGGATCCCTAAATGTTCCCTCTAGTTACCAGGATGGCGGCAGCTTCCAAAAACCAACCAAATGCTTCAGAATGATTGCTGGAGAGTGTTCCTGTGGAGAGCTCTCTGGCTATCACTATGATTGCATTGATAATTGGTTCTGGCCTGTCGACTGTACGTTTAGAATGACTTTGCGTGTAAACAATATCTTTAAATGTTATTTAATAACTCTATTAGCCATTAATATGATGCAGCCAGTCTCCAGTAATTGAGGCAGAGTCCTATGGATTTTTAAAATCAGCTTTAACACAATTACTGGGCGAATTACCCTTAATTTGGTTTTTTGAGACAGGGTTTCTCTGTATAGCCCTGGCTGTCCTGGAACTCACTCTGTAGACCAGGCTGGCCTTGAACTCAGAAATTCACCTGCCTCTGCCTCCCCAGTGCTGGGATTAAAGGTGTGCACCACCACGCCCGGCCCCTGTACACTAGACTCTTAATTCCCCACCTCCACTCCCCAATTATTTGCTGTTTGGGTCTCACCCGGGTAATTTCTGCTCTACCAGTGTGCCCTGGACACTTCACTAGGCCACGTGCTTTTGGTTGATCATATGTAATGGAGACCTCCTGTTCTCTCCATCTTCTTTCTTCTTTTCCTCTTTTCTTCCTTCCTTCTCTTTCTCTCCTACCTGTGACCCCCAGCCCAGTAGCTGAAAAAATCCTCTAACTCTATCTTTTCCAAGTAATTATCTGTGGCCACTTTTATTTAACCAATAGCTTTAAATTGGGAAGCAAGGTTTACACAATAGAGGTCGGTATGTGTGTGAATATGCATATCGGTGTCCACCAGATCTTGGGGTTCAGAATTTAGCATTTGTATACATAGCATTAGACCAACCCCCAACGTTCATGTCCATGGATGTGTTGTCTGACAAGAAAGAAGCTGGAGCAGCAGCTTCCTTTGCACCCAGTCTGTGTCAGGGCCTATGGACAGTTGTCTTTAGATGACCACATGATCCAGCCGGCTAGGTGTTAGAAGGAACTCCTCTGCGCAGCCCAGAAACAGGCACAGAAAGCTTACACAACTTGTCTATAGATAGCTGCATCCAAGTAGGGTCTGAACGCCATGTAGCAAGGCCTGTGGACCCTTTAGCTGTGACAGCACTTGAGTGTCAGCAGCAGAAAACTGAAAAAAGTGGCTGCAAATGCCTTGTGAGAGAAATGGACCCTGCCACGTATCACATAAATAATTAAGTTGTATTACATAATTTTTGTTACTGTAATGAAATGCTTGAACTATTTGATATGTAGAGAGAAGAGGTATTGTTGCCTCATGGTTTTGGAGTTCCCGGGCCACAGTCAGCGGGGCCTGTGTTTTGGGGCTTATGACAAGGTAGTACACCTTGGCAGAAATTCATGGTGGAACAAAATCGCTCAATTCGTGGGGCCAGTGTTCTGAGACTTCTTCAAGGGCACTCCTCCAATTATGTAGCCTTTCCACTGGGCTCCATCTCTTAAAGGCTCCACTATGTCCTTCTAACACCATCCTGAGGACCAAGCTTTTACCATATGGGCTTTGGGGATATTAGGATCTAAACTGTAGCAGCTGCTGTCTGCATCCCTGGCTGAACCTGCCCGATAGAATGTGGCTGATGTTTGACACCTAATAAGGTTCTCCACAGCGACAAAATCCACAGGACATTGTGGTTCTTAATCTTCATTGTCAACCTGCCTCGGGTTAGAATGGGGGGGGGGGTCTGTCTGTGAAGGTGTTTCCTGAAGAGGGATGGCCAACATTGACTGTGGCTAGGGCTGTTTCACAGACTGGGTCCAGGACCAAACAAATGACAAAGGCAGCTGAGAACCATCCTTCTTCTCTCTGTTTTCTGACTGCAGATGTGAAGGGACCAGATGTCTCACCCTCCTCCCGTTAGGTTTCTTGCTATGGCTGACTGTATTCCCCTGAAACATGAACTTCAATAAGCCCTTTCTCCTTTAAGTTACTTCTTGTCAAGTATTTGGTTGTAGCAATGAGAAAAGAAACAAATATAGGTTTTCTTTCTTTCTTTCTTTCTTTCTTTCTTTCTTTCTTTCTTTCTTTCTTTCTTTCTTTCTTTGTTTCTTTATACCATCTAATCAATCATCTGTCTCTCTATCTTTCTATTTGTATCATCTATTTATAAATCATAACTATATTTGCCATCTATCACATACCCACTTGCTGGTCCATCTATCTGAAGAGATTTGTAATAACAACTACCTCCTGGAGTTAAGAACTACCATAGTCTGCCTCTGCAAGTAGAGAACAGAAGAGTGGATGAAAGTAATTCAGCCTTTTGTCTTATATCTTAAGGAAGCTGGGGTAGCAAGGTAGCAGGTGTGTGGGAGGGGCTAATGTCCTAAGCCCTTGAGTCAGAATGTCCAAGACCTGGAAGCACAGATGATTCTGAGAAAGAGAAGTTGATTTTCCAAGCTTGGACAATGAGATAAAATCCACCCTTATTTTGGCTTTTAGTTCTACCTGAGACGTTAAGTGGTAGGAGGAAACTCAGTCACAATAGAATGGACTCTTCTCAGTCTACTGACCAAAATGTTAATATTCTCTGGAAATACCTTAGACATACACACACACACACACACACACACACACACACCACACACAAATAATAGGTATATGTAGACCCTATCTCAAGGGAAAAAAAAAGAAATACTTGTCTATCTTTAATATCTGTGAGGGTTAGTGTTGCTCCTCAATGTGATGGAATCTGGGGTCAACTAGAAGAAAACTGCTGGAAATACCTATAGATTCTTTTAATTAGCATAATCTACACGGTACTGGTTTTGCAGGCATAAAATATATAAACTTGATGGGGTCAGGTAGTTTTGCTCTGTGGTTTCACAGAACATCTAAGGCCACATCACAGGGTTGAAATCCCTGCAAATGAGGCCCTGATAGGCCACTGTGTGAAGCTGTGAAGGTGAGCCCTAAGTTGCAGTCGATTCCCCCAGGGTTTTGGAGATCACAATATGGGCAGTCTACTGAGGAAAACTGCAGGCACAAAGTGGTGTCAACCTAAGAAAATGATTTGTTTTGGTGTGTGTCAGGCAGCAGAAATGGAGGAGTCGGGCTACCTGATCCCTTTGGAACCCAGGAGATTCCATCAGGAGACTCAGATACTGGATATGGAACTTCAGTCTTTGGTCATTGTGCTCTTAGATTTTGGTCTTGTTTTGGCATGATTATTCCTTGCTGTACCTGTGTCTTCCTTTCTGTGCTGTGGTATATTGGAAGTATGTGACTCAAAGTTAACATACTACCTTGAGTCTCAGATAAGACTTGAACATGCTAAAAATGCCGGAATTGCTAAAGCACATGACGACTGACTGTATTTGTGTGTTATGAAACGGTCATGAGATTAATGAGGGTAAATGGCAGTAGGTCGTAGCCTATGGGGTTAACAAAGAATGGTTAGCATTGACTGTCAACTTTATAGGATCTGAAGCCACCTAACAGACAAGCCACCAGCAGCCTTGTTCATGAATTATTATCTGGATTCGGTTGATTGAAGTGGGACAGCCCATTCTAAGAGTGGATGGAACCATCCCATGTGCTGGCTGAGCAAGGGCATGTATCATCCCCTGCTTCTTGACCGTGGATGCAGTGTGACCGGCCATCTCAAGCTCCTGAAACCAGGACTCTCCCGACTTATGCACTGTGCCCTCAAACTGTGAACCAGAATAAACCCTTCTTTTCTAAAGTCAGTGAGAAAAGCTATCAGTGCTTATTACTTTTTCATCTCCATGACAAAAATCTCTCCCCAAATTTTGTTAACTTCCCCAAAGAGTGTCCCAGACTAGGACACAAGCACATGATATGTGTGAGCCTACGGAGGCACACTTGATGCTCAAACCATGAGATTGCCTAATGTGTCTTTGATAATGGAATGAGGAAAGGTGAGATTGCCTAATGTGTCTTTGATAATGGAATGAAGAAAGGAGGGAGGGAGGCAGAGACCTATGGATGTCTCTGCTGTTGGGTACTTTGGGTGATATCTTGGTATCGTCACACAGACAAGTAACGGCCAGGAAGGGCAGAGCACATGGCATCTCAGGAGTTTTGAACATTTATTTTTATGAACGCCAGTGACATTGCTGCTCAGCTCGCTCACCTGATTAAAAAAAAAGGGGCGGGGATCTGGGTTTTTCATCAGTATTTGTCTGAAAGCGAGACCGGGAGATGCTGACAACACACACTACAGAGAATGTGCTGCATAGCAGCTCCTTTGAGATAACTGGAGATTACAAACAGCTTCCCAGCAGTATAGACCTTCTGCTACCTCAGAAAACCAACAAAACTGCGGGTCTCGTTGATGGAACTGTTCCCTGCTGCAGGAGCACCACAGAACTCTGTCCAGACAAAACAGATAGGCACGCAGCTCTGGGTGAAGCGAAGTACTAATGCTTCATCCAGGGTGTGGAGTCTGAGGAACATCCCTCTGGCTGGAGAGATGCTGTCCTCAGTAAGAACTGCACACCTGGCCTTGCCTGGGTAGGAGAGACTACTGCTTTCATTTGCAGTATGTGTGCTATCATCGTGACTGTCGCACCTTATCTTTTTTCCTGCAGTTCTAGTCCTTACTACTCAAAGTCTATACCATATGGAAGAAGGGACCCCCACCTCTGATTATAGAAGTCAGCCTATAGCTCAGATCTAGCCATTGAGGACATTGCATTCTCCTGCAGAGAAATCAGTTTAGGAGAAGTTGCACTGCAGAATAGGGACCAGCAAGATGCTTTCTCTTGGAAAGTCATTGAAACTAATGGGGGACAGTCACTAGCTGTATAGAAAGTCAGCCTCATACTTGGATCTTTGAAGGTACTGGTGGCCACCTCTGTCGCCCTTTGCAGATACATTGGCTGAATAAGTGCTAGGGAGAAGAGATGGCCCAAGAGGTAACAGAAAGGTCTGAAGCTTTGCTTACCCCTGGATTTACCAGAGACACAAGCAGACGCCTTTCCCCAAGGGAAGAAGGGCCAACACAGACTGAACAACGAGGTCTCAGTTCCCTGGATGTTCCTCATGGTCACATGACTAAATGTATCCTTTGTATCCTTGGCAGTCTGGAGCTTCTATCAAAAGGCTCAAGCCATTCTCCCTGTCAGACCTTGAGTCTCCTTGAGACTCTTCTTGTGACAAGTTGTCTCTTTGTGTTGGAGGCTTTGGAGGGTCCTTTGAGGACATCCCTTACCCCATGACAATGGTCTAGACACTCCTGTCTCTTCATCTCAGTGCTCTCACAGACCTTACCAAGTCTTCTCCTCATCCGAATTGTCTCTCATGAGTCTTCCCACCCCCTCATTCTGTGAGCTCCTGAAATGCAGGAATCACAGCTTACAACTGGAACCAGGCCCAGCCCTCCAGTCAGACTTTGGATGCACAGTGAAGGACAAGGAGCGGCCCATCAGGCCCAATTTAAGAATTGAGACTTTCTCCTAAGAGCAATGAGAGCCTTTGAAGTGCTTATGAAGAGAGAGGCCAGGCCTAGCCTGAGGTAAGACTCCCTGGTGAGCCTCTCCCTAGGCTTCCCAGGAGGAAGTCTCCACAGCTGAGCCCCATTCTCACTTTTTGAACTGAGTTTTCTGAGGTTTCTCAGGCTTTCCCCTCTCCTCTCTGGTGGGGCTGCTAAGTGTGGGCCTTTTTAAATGGAGGCTCCATCCCACTGTAGCGCTCGCCTGCAGGGATCTCTGCGTCCCCAAGGCTTTCTACCCCCTGCTGGGGTCCTATGCTGGCCCTTTGATGTTCCCATTATAACTTCTGCTTGGAAAGTATCCACTGAATACCTTGGCCCTTAGCCCTGTGCTGGGCCCGAGGCTTGCGTTCATTGAGTGGAGATGGACAGAAGTGAGGACGCTTTAGATCCTACTCTGGGTGACCCTGTTCATTCAGAGCTCCTACTGCTGAGTGGATGTAGGGCAAAACTGTGTCCCACACGAGGCCACACAGAAGGAGAAATAAGGAGGCCCTGCGACGGGGTGGTTCTAAGAAGAGGTATTTCTCAGAATACCACCAGTGCTTTGGTGAGCTTCAACAGGTAAAAGACGATCAGAGGCATGATTTTCTAATGGCTGCCTTTTTGGAGACATGCAGGCTGGCTGTCCAGAATGGATCTCCCCTTCTTACTCTATGACTGACCCTCTTATAGCTGTAGCAACGAGATTAATGAAGACCCAGAGCCATGGAGCAGAAGCCACAGCCCTTTTCAGATAAACACCCAATTTTCTAAGTTGATAGAACTTGACATTATAACTCACTCTATTATAACATAGTGTAGTAACAGGTCCTATGGACATCTGGTTACTATTATTATTTTATGTATATGGGTATTTTGTTTCCATATATATATATATATGCACTGTGTTCATGCCTGGTAGCTGCAGAGACCAGGAAAGGGCATTGGATCCCCTGGGACTTGAGCTACAGGCCATTGTGAACTGTCAGGTGCTGAAAACTGAACCTGGGCCCTCTGCAAGAGCAGCAAGTGCTTTTAGCTGCCTAGTCATCCCCCCACATGTGTTTTAAAGACTATATTAAGTATGTATAATTGATTTAAAAATTCACACTTGGTTATATTTCCAGGCATCACTAGGCAGTGACATGCAGTGGCATTGGGTCTTTTGATACAAAAGAACAGGATGTAAAAGCATGAGAATTGATTTCAGCTTGGAAAAGCGCCATGAATACACATCGCTGGAGCATGTGAGGTGAGGGGATGATGGCATGTTTTTTGAAAGCCTATGTACTCGAGAGCAAGGTGTCCATGAGAGCCCACTGTGAACTGAAGAGAAAAGAGGAAGTGTCTGCTCTGTTTTCTGTTTAATCTGAACAACCTGTTCTGGGGAAGCCTGACCAGCATCCAAAAGGAGTTGCCTTGGCTGTAAAAAAAAAAAAATGAGAATAATCACTGCAAAAACTGGAAACTGAAAAGAGTAGAAAAAAAGAAAAAGAAGAAAAAAAAGAAAAAAGAAAATGGGCTTCCCAGAGCCTCTGAGAGTCTCTTACCACATTGGAGGAAGACATAAACAGATGACAAGAAAAAACACTCCGATTTGTTTTGGGTTAACTAGAAAAAGCCCAGGACTTTATAAAAATCTAGAGTTCAAAAAACTCAACCAACTGCCTGCGGGGACCAGAGTGCTGGCATGCAAGAAGGGAGCTGGGCCTAGTGGGGACTGTCAGGGGCTGAGACAGCAGGCTCTTCTGAGGTCAGCTGTCCCTAGATCATGCTCAGGAATGCTCTGTGCACACACCAGAGCTTATGATTATGTTTCAGTGTTCAACAGTTTAAGTTCTAGGTGTGGAGGAAGGCTAACCTGACACCGGCATCATTTTCCAGAAACAAAATCTCTGTGAAGCATCTTCATTTGATATTGATTGGAGACCACAAGAAGCAGGGCCTCAGACAGGGACTGAAGATGGGACATTTATTTGGATAATGATTTCAGGAGTGTCTGGCAGGGAAGTAAGGGGGTTTGTCAGCTGGGAAAAAAAATCCCTTATCAAAACACCTAAGGGCAGTGGTTCTCCACCTTCCCAATGCTTCAACCCTTTCATATGGTGACCCACAGCCATAAAATTATTTCAATGCCGTTTCATAAGCTTCATAACTATAATTTTTCTACTGTTATGAATCATAATATAAATATCGAATATGTGACCTCCAAAGGGATCTCAACCCGCAGGTTGAGAACCAGTGCCTTAGGGGAAGAAAGATTTGGTTAGTGGTTTCAAAAGTTTTATTTTTATTAAGGTAGAGAGGCTGTGGTAGAGAGAACAGCTCACATCGTAGTAAGAGAGGGAGAGGGGGAGGGGGAGAGGGGAGGGGGGAGAGGGAGGGAGAGAGAGAGAGATATTGAAGTGATCCTTTTGGGGCACAGCTGGAGGTGTGCATTGCTAACTTCCTAGGTACTTCCCAATTCAAGCAAGTTGACAGGATTATCCATAGAGGTGAGACAGGGAAGGGAATGTGCTGCTAACTTGTGTGCAAAGGAATAGGGTATGTCTGGGAACTGGGAACTCTAGGTGACCATAGGCTTAGAGGTATTCACTGGAGCAGGGAGGAAGTTCTCTGGCTAAGAACTGCTCCTCCAGGGCTCAGTGTGCATTTCTGCTGAGAGGAGGCAGCAGTAGTGAGTTTGGCTGAGTCACTAACAATGTCTTTGATTGAAGTTCAATGCCATGAATGGATCCCAGAAGCCAGATAGACTAGCTTTCTATTGCTTTGAGAAAAACCGTAACCAAATTGGAGAGGAAAGGGTTGATTTGACTTCTATGCCCAGAGCAGAATGCATTGGGGAGGGAATTCAGGGCAGGAACTCAAAGCAGGTACTCAGAGGTAGGAACTGAAGCAGAGGCCATGGAGGAACACTGTTTAGTGGTTGGCTTGCTTAGCCGGTTCTCTTATAAATCCAGGACCATCAGCCCAGAGGTGCACTGTCTATAGAGTGTTGGGTTCTTCCATACTAATAGTCATTAGTCCCGAAAATTCCCTCTAGGCTTGCCTGTAGGGCAATTCCTCATTGAAATTGTGTTTTTCCAGATGATCCTGACCTGTTCCAAGTTGACAAAGAAACTGACCAGCATCAGCAGGAATCCTGGAATAGTGCATTTCTTCTTAGGCACGTAGGAAAAGCTTCTAAACTAAAACTTTCCACGGGCCAGCCCATGTCTAGTGAGTTCCAGTGAGCCCTAGAGCCAGGGGTCAGGCAAGCAGGCCCGTTTCTCCTGTAACGTTCTGGCTGAAAACTCATTCTCCAAATGGCCAGCTTTCCGTAGGCATCACTGTTTCTCAGCAGTGGTGCATCCAAATATGGCGAGGCAAGACCTCACTAGCTGACTGCACAAGGTCAGGCAAATCCCTACCTGCTACAAAGCCCCTATTTCCCTATCTCAACAAGCTCCATTAGAAACTGTCTGTAGTTCTGACTGTGGGTTTTAGATCTTAGGAGAGAACTGTGTACTAACTGGGATTGTGACAGACCTCAAGAACCTTCTGGAAATAGTAGAAGTGTCGAGTCAGAACGTTGCAAAGGAACACTTGTTTTTTCTTACTTGTAGAAGTTCCTTGAATAGACAGACTGTGGGAAACCCTGCCACCTGAGGGGGAAGACAGAAGGCAGACCATTTGATCACTGGCTCCTCTTCTAGTAAGTGTTAGCCAGAAGCTACTTCGGCCCACAATGTCATAAAGGAAGTCAGCAGCCTGCACCCCACTGCTGCCTGTCACTTCTTGGCCTTTGAACAACGGCTAGTGATGGATAGGGCATGCTTCATGCTCCGCTCCTGTTAGTGGGTACCAGGAGACCTTGCCCGCTCTGCCCCTCTGCATCCCTGCCTTTAATCAAGGCCTCTGAGGTAATTGCTCTGTGGATGAACAGCTTGCAGCCTAGTGTGCAACTAACAATTAGTTTAGAGACTGTGATCTATAAATTTTGAGGTGAGGCAAAGAGGATTTGGGGCACGTGGGCTATCGTTTCTAATGAAGAAGAATCACACACCGGAAGGGATCCCGAGCATTATTGAGGCAGCTTAATATCATCCCGCCATGATTTGTAGGCCTCCGTAATGCCGCGTGACTGTGGGGAGAGAAAGAAAACGGGTGTGTGTGTAGGGGGGGGGGAGCGAGTTGTTGTTGTTGTTTGTGTTTCTTAGGAAAGAAACAAAACCCTCTCTCCCTGCTCACGATTTACGACATGTGGGCCGCCATCTGTACAAACCCCAGCAATCTTCCGTCACTGTCTCCACGGCTCTGTAAACAAGGCCTAACGGGGTGGGACACCATGGAATGTCGTCCTATTTATTGTTTATAAAAATAAACGGGCTGGCCGGAGACGTATGTGAGTCGTTTCATGGAGCAGCTGCACAAGCAAGGGTCCGAGCGAGAGGGGAGCTGGGCGAGCCATCTGACCAGACCTGGGAGAGGCTCTCATCACAGGACCGCTTCTGGAGATGAAAGGAATGGAGCAAGCAGGGGGCAGGCCCGGAAAGAGCCAGATTCAATTCAAGCCAGGTCCCATTCTCTCTCCTTGGTCAGATCGCTTGGTTAACATTTGGAGAGCTGGCCTGGAAGAAGCATCTCCCTGTGGCATAAGGCACACAGGATGCCGGGGCCACTTTATACTTTTAGGGGAAAATAGAGCCAAGTAAGATGTGAAGTTCACCAAAGACTCCCCAGGAGCTGCTGTTTGAAAAGCTCTCTCTCTCTCTCTCTCTCTCTCTCTCTCTCTCTCTCTCTCTCTCTCTCTCTCCTTTGCATGCATTGAGACAGCAGGACACAGTGGCATGTCCTCTGGGTGTAAGGGTCAGATTGCAGCTCTCTAGCCTCAAGCCACAAGCTGCCTTAAACCCTTTCACCTTGTTAGTTGAGGTATACAAATTTGTCTCTTAGGCCAAATGACAAGGCAGAAGGTCATGCTTTGAAGGGTCCTCAAAAATGTGAGGTGGAGCTGGTCAGGAGGATGACCATAGCTGCTAACAATTTAATATTTCAGTATAGTCATGAGTGTTCTCAACACAAAGGACTGGTGAATACCCAGAGGATGGCCGTACAACTGCTGTAATCTGATCTTCATGTACTGGATACACGTGTTAAAATATCTCACTTATGTCCCTTAAATACAAAGAAATACTTTATGACGATCACCAATAAAAATATTCTAAAACTGAGATGTTTTCTTTCTTTTGTTTGTTTAGTTTTGTTTGTTTGTTTGTTTTTCGAGACAGTTTCTCTGTGTAGCCTTGGCTGTCCTGGAACTCACTTTGTAGACCAGGCTGGCCTCAAACTCAGAAATCTGCCTGCCTCTGCCTCCCAAGTGCTGGGATTAAAGGCGTGCCCACCACGCCCGGCTTTTCATTGGAGTCCTGCAGAGCAAACAGCTAGCTCAGCCTGCAAATGGGTAAGACAGGGCTGAGGCTAGACCCTTCCCAGGAAGTCCTTGATTCTTGGCCCATGGTTCCCAGCTCTCCACAGCTGGTTGTCCAATCGGAAGCCTGGTAGATCTTCACATGGGGCCGTCTTGTGCTGGTGTCCCCAAGCTTCTTACCGGAACTCCGACTGGACCCATGTGCTGTAGGCAAAATGACCTTCCTTATGTTCCTGGACTGTGCAGACCGGTACCTCGGGGCCTTCACACTCCCTGTTGTTCCTCCATTTGGAATCCCTGGACTCTTAAGAGTGGCACATCCTTCAGTCTCTGCTTAAATACCACTGCCTTGGGGACGATTCTCATGACCACTCACCCACCTTGGGGACGGCTCCCATGACCACTCACTCACCTTGGGGAAAGCTCCCATGACCACTCACCTCACCAGCACATCGCCCTTCTCCTTCAACTCACTTTCAAGCTCAGGAACCAGCCTTGTTGGGTTTTGACTCTGGTCATTTAATGGAATTGGAAATGAATTGATACAGTTAGCTATTTACAGTCTGTCCTTGCTCTTGATTTCCTTATTTTCAGTGAGCATAGTCTCTCTCATTGTCCTCAGAAACTTCCAGGGCCTGAACTTGGGTTCAGCATTCATTTCGCTGTTTAGAACTGGTCTCACTATTCAGCCAGGGGTAGTGGGTCACCGTTATTAATGACTAAAGAAGACTTCATCCTCAGGGTGAAAGGCAAGCAACAGAGAAGACGTCCAGCAAACCATTGGAGGATGCTCCTAGAATTGTAACTAGAATATATATATATATATATATATATATATATATATATATATATACACATTATATACACATATTCACGTAGATCTTAGTGTATCTATATATCTATACGTATGTAAATATATTCTATATATACATATATTCTACATATATCTAAATCTATCTATATACATATATTCACATAGATCTTAGTGGAATAATCTGGGCCTGGCTTCTCAGACTTTTGATCTACTTTATTATAATCCTAGCATTTTGTGCCCACAATTAGAAACCTGTCTTCCATCAACTAAATGTCATGTGAAATGGCCAGATGTGCTTTTTTTTAAAAGACAATTTATTTTCAATGAGTTCATCTCTTCAGAGAGGTTTACTGAATCTAGGAAGGAGCTGACGAGACCAGAGCCTGGTGAGGTTGTTTAGGAACTGAGTCATGCCTAGCCAGAGAGTGGGTGAATCCTCAAGCTATCTGTCTGCCCATCCCCATCATTCCTGATCTCACCATGAAGCAGCATTAGCCAGCTTTGCTTAGATAGCAAGGACCACTGAGGGGAGAAATAACCATCAACCATTGCACCAGCCCTCAGCCTTGAGCTTGGGCTGTGTCCAGACGGTTGCACCTGGTCGGCCAAGAGGGCCTCTCCAGAAAGCAGATTGTAGTTCCAGGACTAAGGAGAGGGCAAAGGTCCTGTGGTGGGAGGAGTCAGCTTCATTAAGTTCCTGGGATAGCAGTGTGACTCTGTATAAGAGAGCAGGGTGAGAGATGATATGGGGTAAACACAAAAGTTCTCATGACACAGACATGGCTAGCTTTGTTCTATAGGTAACCTGTTCCTTCTGTGTACTTTGAATGGGGGAGAGGGAGAGTACATGCCAGTAGTATATATATGGAGATCAGAGAACAACTTCTTGGGAGTTTGTTCTTTCTCCTCTCACCTTGGAGTTTTGTTTCATTGTTTCTGTTTGTTTTGAAGCAGAACTCTCTTGTTTCAGCCCTTGTGCTAGACACATGAACCTCTCTCTGGCTGACTCTCTTGCCTCCGCAGGTACCCCCTCCTCTGTGGTGAGCCTCAGGAGCCCAGCTCAGACCTTGATGTACACTTCTCTGCTCTGTGTGCTCAGAACACAGATCCTTGCTCTGCCTCCTTCATCCTTGCTCTCCTCCTTCATCCCTGCTCCCCTTCCCACTTCTGCTCTGCTCCTGGCAGGCAATGGCATCTACCTGATCAACCTCCCAGCCATGTCCTGGATCCACTCCCAGATCCCATACATGCTCCCAGTTCCAAACATGTCTGGGACTTCCTGTCATCCCGAGGGAGTTCTTCCTATGCTTGGCCCTCTGAGTCTGATAGTCACCCCATCAGTATGGAGGAGACAAGGAAACATGTAGATTCCTTCCACCACTCTGAGTTGGAAATCTCTTTAAGATGGCATCTATCGTTGGTTCTTAGGGATGAAGATTCCGGAAATCCAGCCTCCACTGAAACAACTGGTTACGTGTTTACAGGAAAGACCATGAATGAAACAAACAAACAAACAAACAAACAAAGCAAAACAAAGCAAAAAGAGTAAGCAAACTTACAGTCCAACAGGCATGCGTAAATGTTGTAGCTCCCTTGTCTTGCTCAGGATAGATTCCTGGTGGACACATGACTCCACCCAGGCATTCCCACGGGGCTGCCAAGAAACAGGATGAAGAGTAGAGGGAGGAGAGCGGCAGAGAGGGATTCATCTCCTACATCTTCACCATGAGCATCTCAGGGTGGGATCTATCCACACAGCCTGGGAAGAGCTGCAGCTCTCTCCTAAAGTGCTGAGGGAGTTGTCCCCATCGGCATGAAGACTCATCCACTAAGCTTGAGGGTTGGTCTCCGCTGTGGAAAAGGTAAGAGGGGTGGACCCTTTCAGATGCAGAGCCTAGTATTTGGTTGATTTTGGGAGTTGCTCTCAAAAGGAATTGATGTGGTTTTTAAGTGACCCCAGCTGCTTATAGATCAAGAATTGCCCCGGCCATTTTCCCTGGCAATCTCCTCCATTCTCTCTGGCAATCTCCTCCCCTATGTCTCTATTACTACACTGTTGTCTACCACGAGGTCCTCATCAGAGCTAAGTCTGTGCTGGAGACACTCTCTTGAACTACCAAACTGTGAACTAAATAAATGTCCTTTCTTCATATATTGCCCAGCCTTGGGGGTTTTGTCATGGCTGAGTCATACTTTATGAAAACATTTTTTTTTTCTTTTATGGAACTTCCCTGTATAGGTGAAGCAGAGGAATATACTAAACAGGTGTCTTTTTTGGATAGTCTATTCCTGTAATTTTTCTCCAAATTAGTGTCTCATTTAATCCTTATACCAACTCAAGGGGAATAGTTTGAGTAATAACCCTGGTCACCTATGTGGGGTGGGGCAGGAGTCCACAGGCTACATACACTGTAAGTGGCACAGGGAGAATTTGCATCTAAGCCTTCAGAAGATCACCATTGGCATTCATACTATCCTTCTGGAGGACAGGTGGTATTTACTCTTCAGCTACTTTCTGAACTTAAGAAGAATCCTGAGGACTTCCCTTATAATCTGTATAGTACATTAGCAGCTCTGACTGTTCTTGTGTTACACACAAGGGTTTGGCGGAAGGAACATAGGGAGAAATCCATTCGTTAAATTGTCCACACATTTACTGTTTTAGCAGCACACATGCTAGAGAGTTGGTTTACAGTACTGTATTAGAGCTTATAACCATACCGTATGGGTTGCTGTATGCATTGCTCTGCATTTTATATATGTATCTTAAGTCATTTAGGCAACTGTAACAAAACACCTTAGTCTGGAAAAGTAATGAAGAACAGAAACATTATAGCACACAGTTGCAGAAGCTGAGCAGTTCAGACTTTAGGTGTTGACAGATTTTATTTCTGATAAGGGTTTGCTCTCTGCTCCCTAGATGGTACACTGATACTGTGTGTCATGAGTGTGGAGCCCTTGTTACTACATTATCATATGGCCATCACATTGAGTGTTAGGTAGCAACATAAGAGTTTAGAAGAAATACCAGAGCACAGTGAGGCACAGAAACAGACTAACAGCCAACATGTACATACATGTACTTTAGCGCTATATGAACAGGCAGAGGGTTCCTAAGACAGATGGCTTTGGAGGCTAGAAGACCAAGTAACTCCTAGGGGACCTTGGGTAGGCCATTCTTCTCGCTAGAGTTGTTTTCTACCTGAAAGATGAAGGATGGCCTTACCTTTTAAAATAAAGATTGAGCTAGATGTGTCTGATTTTTTTCTTTTTTCAGTTAGCATGTTTTACGTTAGGAATTGAGGTTGGGGGAAGCTGAGATTATAGTCAAAGTTGAAGAGAGTGGAGGATCAGGGAAGGTGGGATTCCAGCTAAGGTCTCCTGGGATTTGTCTAAAGTCTGGCTCACACTCTGCCTTCGGTTTCTGTTTGTCTTCTAATTTCCTGTCCTGCAGTATAAGAAACGACAGTATGTGCTTTCTTATAATGGCCTTCCTTTTCACCCACAACAAGTCTGGAGTCTGTGAGGGTGCAGCTAAGTAAGAGAGACCAGTGCCCTTAGCTCAACAAGTGAGTGACAGCTCCATCAATGAATTAGCTGGCCTTTGTCCTAGCTTGGACTAAGTCCTTCAAGCCTTTCTTCTGTTGGCCCAGAATGGTTTTGATCTTAGTATTAATCTGCCTGTGTTCAAGTACCTTATTTTGACTTTCTTAGCTTTTGTATTTCAAACAAGCTTTTTGAACATCTTTTTTCGGTTTAAAATTCTTTAAAAATGCCATGTGATTTCACTGATCTTACCAGAAACCAATAAAAACACATTACTTTAAAAATAACTCCCATAAAACCCCTCACTTGTGCAAAGCTTTCATTCTAATAAAAGCGGGGCTAAGCAAAACCTCTTAAAACTGCTCGCAGGCATCCGTGGGACTTGGCATGTCCAGGCTGAGCCACCTCCAGAGGTGATGAAGATACCAGACCTCCAGCCTGTCTGCAGAGTCTCAATCCAAGAAAAAATGAACTCACCTACTCTTGCAAAGAAAAAAAATCCAATTCTAGTGTGGTAACGCCTCTCAGAAGACCACTGCTCAGTGCCTGGCCAGCATAGCCATGGGGAATCTACCATCTTTTCCGTTGTGTGTGAGGTTGTGGTTGGGTTTTCTTTCTTTCTTCTTGCCCCCCCCCCCCGACTAGTTTCCTAAATATAGAATTAATGGGTTATAGGGAAAGTCAATGATTGCTCTTATGTGGGTCTGGAGAATGGAAAGAAAATACTGACTTTTCTTCAGGCTTCAAAACTCTCTTTGGATTGGAGCCATCAAAGGTCACTTTTATGTCTCAGGCTGTAGTGGCAAGGGGGTTAAAGATAGTTTTATTGGCACCAGGCAGAGGAGGGTTCTCTGGATATTGAGCCTTGGGTAGCAGCTCCAAGATGTTGCTCTGTTGTTTTCTGTCCCACATTCCTAGACAAAGGACTTTGAAGGTATAGACTTACCATGGGGTTCTAGAGTTTAAAATTATTAATATTATTACTGTTGCTAAAAGGATGACTGGGTCATTTAGGAGGGCACTGCATTTGGACATCAGAGGTGTACAAACAAAAAGTATCAATCACAAGAAGTGATTAAATTGACGATTTCCTCTTGTGACATGGGGAGTTCTCCATATGAATATGCTGATGTCGTCTCTGATTCTAAGATGGATTCTTTGGACCAGGAGATGGCTGACATTCCCCCACCTCCACCTCCAGCCAAGACAAGACCTATAGTCAGGTCCATGTGGGGACCACTCCAAGCTGCACCCTGTCATTGCTGTTCCCAGGTTCTTTAAAAACCATGTAAGGCTACTAAAGAAGCATGTTTAAGCGATGACTTACTCGAGTGCTCTGCTGATGAACTTGATTCCCCAAGGTTTGTTAATCAAGCAGTACACACTCTCCAAGACTTCAGGAATGCATCGCCCACCCACCCCCACCCCCAGCAAGGACTCCCAAGCTCACTCAAATGACTCCCATAATGCATTGTGAGAAAAAAAAAAACGTGACTCCCACAGAGCCCAGTGCTTCCTGTATTTCGAGTGGGAGACACTCTGGAAGGAAGAGCTCTCTGTAGTTCTTTTTTTTTTTTTTTTTTTTTTCTCGAGACGGGGTTTCTCTGTATAGCCCTGGCTGCCCTGGAACTCACTTTGTAGACCAGGCTGGCCTCGAACTCAGAAATCCGCCTGCCTCTGCCTCCCGAGTGCTGGGATTAAAGGTGTGCGCCACCATGCCCGGCTCTCTCTGTAGTTCTTGATGAGAGGGTACCACCTTCACTTTACTTCATTTTTATGGCTGGGGGTGTTGGTAAAAGCATTCACAAACTCCCTTCTAACCGCTGAATTGTCACGCGAAGGAGGTCCATGGTGTCACGAGGACATGCAGCTCCCCTTCAACCTCTTCTGCACTCTGGAGGTGACCCAAAATGTCTGCTTCTGTGTACTTGCAGGCAGCCCTTCCTCCTTAGCAGCTGTCAAGAGCGACAGCAAATGACCTTCAATAGCAGTGTGCGGCCATTCGCCTTCTGAGATCCTGATGCCCATGTGAAGGAAGAGCCAGCCAGTCTTGTAAGGGGCTACACTTGCCTTGATCTCCAGGTAAATGACAAGATGAGGTATTTGCTTCTGAAACTGAAGGTTGTGTCTAATAAAATAAAATAAAATAAAAGCCTAATTTTTCTTCTTCTCCTTTCCACACAAGCATGTTCCCTGTCACATTCTCAGGTTTGCTTTCACTCTTTGGCTGTCTTGGAGTCCAAGGATCTGAAGATGAATCATTCTTGTTCCTTTGGGACTTTTGTTTGTTTTGGCTCTTGTTTAATTGTTTGCTTGTGGTTTGTTTTTCCGTTTTAGTCTAAGACAGGATCTCACTTTGTAGCCCACGTTGGACTGGACTCACAATCCCCCTGCCTCAGCTTCTGGGTGCTGGACTCAGAGCTGTGCTCCATCACACTGAGTTTTCCCCCTCGTCTCCTATCAGGCTGCTATGACCTGGGCTCAGTGGCCTTTGAACTCCGTGAGACCCCCTCAACCTTGGCTGTCAAACATTCAGTCATGTTGCTCAGAAGGAAGGATATGCTTTTAGAAATATGTTTTTTCTTCTGTTAGGACTCTGGTCCATCCTGGATGTTCATGGCTGAACTTGGCTTTGGATTCAGGCTGGAGTCAGCACAGGGCCTTGAAGGGATCTGATCACACTGCAGGTCATTGTAAGAAGAATGTGGGTAGGGAAGGATTAGTACCTAGGTAGTAATTCATAGTTCTTTGGTTATTTATACATCACATAGGGTCTTGCTGTATAACCTGGGCTAGCCATGAGCCTATAATCCACCTGTCTCAACTTCCCAAGTTCTGGACTATTTGGAGATGCACATGAAGCCTGTGTTTCTTCTCCTCTTCTCTGCCTTCTGCAGCTTCTTCTTCTTTTCCATCCCCACTTTCTCTTTCTCCACCTTTTCTGATCTTCTCATTCTCTTCCTTTTCTTCCTCTTCCTCCGTCTCTTCTTTTGTCTTGTCTCTTCTCTTCTTCCTTCCCGTCTTCTTGTTCATCCCTCTCTGACTCCCCTTTGCACTCTTCTTGGGAAGAACAGTTGTGACCCCAGGCCAAAGTTTCAAGACCAGGCATCAAAGCTTCTCCCCGACTATCACATCTGTCCTTGAGTCTAGATCTGATGCTACCAGAGGTGGATCTAGAATTAGCAATGTCTCCAACCTGATGCTGACATATGCAAGTGTTCCTTCTCTGGAACCAAATACATCTTCCCCCAAACACTATGTTTTTCTCTTACCTAAAAATTCTGTTCCCTCAAACAAAACTGGAACTTTGTCCCTGGTTCTGAGTATGTGAGAAGAGACCCCTGGTCCTGTATAAGCTTCTCATGGAGGGGACAGAATTCTGCTGTCATCTCTGGGCTGGGGGAAAGAATTGGTGTCTCCAGCAGGTTATTACCAAGCAGGATTGCTGCTCCAAATGGCAGCAGGCCAAGTGCTCTGTGGCCCTTATTATTGGCACCTGTCATTGTCACTCACAGTGGATTAGCTAAGTCCCTCCATGGTTCCTCTGTAGGGTTGGCCTAGTGCTTCTTCTGTGCTTCTCGGGCCTCTTGTTAATATAGACCTCAGAGGCCTTTCATAAAATCACCGAATATAATTCATGTTCTCAAACGACCATATTATTTATTCATTAGTGTTATGCCTAGAGTTCAGTGCTTCCTGTTGCATGGAGAATTAATGAAAGAAAAGCAATATGGCTCTAAATCTCCCATTTACAGCCTGGAAGCCTAGAGTAGCTCCATGGTGAAGCCCTGTTTCTGGCCAGGCCACCCCCCTGAGGGATCTCTCTTTATCATCCTATCTGCCCACAGTGGACAGCCTGATCGTTTTGTGGGCTCAGCACATATCTCTCTCTACTCTGTGAATGCTTTCAGTTGGGGTAAAACTTAAAACACATTTTCCCCAAGCACTTTTTCCTCTTAATTTTTAAACTCATATATTTTAGGGGAAATTTAGTCCACGTGTTTCTCATTATCCCTGATTCATTTGCACTTAACTCATCAAAATGTTGCTTTGCAAAACTTGCTTGCTTTCCAGAGGCTCCTGAAGCTCTTTCTTGCCCTCTCCTTTTCCCTTCCCACCCCTCTCAAGTGTGCACACTTTTTTTTTTAATCAGGCATTTTTAGTCCTAACAGCAGAAACACTGGCATATTGTGGGAAAGGCTGGCAGGTGTGGATTCCAGCTTGCAAGGCAGTCATCTTTCCTTCCGTCACAACACCTGCATCAAGAAGAGATGTTCTGACTCACATGAGGTGGAGAGGCACTGAGCACTCCAAAGAGACGATTTAAGGAGTAGGCTTTGTGTTAGCCCCTGATGGTTCACTTGCTCATGTGTCGAGTGGGGTCATGGGGCCTGAGGCACAGAGATACCCAAAAGACCAGCTGAAGGACAGACAGACAGAGAAGGGCATCACATAGGAGCCTTTTCAGATCTTCACACAAGGCCCAACCCAACACATACCACACTCTTTCTCAGCAAGAATCATGGGATTATAATCTAGCTACCCCAGAAGTAGACACTGAGGCCAGGGTGCACATGTCAGAACTTCATTTGACAGGCTGGGGAGTGTATTAGTCAAGGTTCACTAGAAAAAACTAGAACCAATGGTATATAGGTGCCTATGTATAGAGGTGTGTGCATGTGTACATAATTCCTATATGTATATGTTTGCATGTATGTATATCTGTGTGAATACATATATGTGTATAATATACATGTATGCACATATGTATATGTGTGTACATTTGTATTCATGTGTTGTGTATGCATACATTTTAAAGAATTAATTTGCATGATTGTAGAACATTGCTAGGTCCAAAATCTGGTAAACCTTAGGGAAGAGTTGCTGTCAAAGGCCAAATGGCTCTCTGCTGGAGAAGCAGCAAGAGCCAATGTTGCAGATAAAGCCAAGGGTAGCTTGCTGGTGAATGCCAACTTGTTCCTGTGTCCTGTTGCCCTTGTGTCCTGTTTGGGCTATGCCTGACTGGTAAGACCCACTGACAATATGCAACCCAGTTCACTTTACTCAGTCCGCATTACTCAGATGCATACCGTCATCTTGATGCATTTCCCATCTCTAACCAGGGAAGCATTTACAATGGTCTACCTAATATCTGAGCATGTTGGGCAGGATAAGGCAGAAAGCCAGCAAAGTGGGAGTAGGGGATGGGCTCATCAGGCATCATGGCAACCTAGTGAGACCCTGACTTGAAAAACAGAAAGAGGTTGGAGAAACAGCTCAGTGGTAGACAGAGCATTTACCTAGCATATGTAAAGTCCTAGGTTCAATCCCCAGTGCTAAAAGAGCTGATTAATTAATTAATTAATTAATTGTAAGAAAGAATATAAAATATAAAAGTGTAAATCTGTGCCCAGTTACCCAAATTCATAGTCTGATCTCCCATGTTCTATGTGAGTCTTCTGGGATTATCTATCTTGTTGTAGTAAGAGAGTTGTTTTGTTAGAACCCTACCTCTCTTCAGGGGTCCAACAAAATCATGGATGGCAAATGCGTGGTGGGCTCTGGCTCTTCCTCTGCTCTTTTTGTATCATGCCTTTGGAACATCTCTCAGCCTCTTCAGTCTTAGAAGTTTCTTGACCTGAAAATTGTTTTTTCAGTGAGCCACCCTCTGAGTGACAATGGTCCAGCAAACATGGTGGCACGGAGCCTGTAGAGAAGGCCAGGTATCTGAACACAGAGATAGGATTGGAGTTCTCACACTCTTGATGTTGGGGCTTACCTTTTTGCTACCATGTCCACACAGTGGGGAACTTTACTACAAACACACGCGTGCCAGCTTCTTCCAGCATCATTTTCCGCCACTCCATTTATTCATCTGTGGAGGGTGTATAGTGACCAGTGAGCTACCTTTTAGATGTGGGAAGTATCCCCCTTCAGCTGCCTCACACAGCATGAGCATTAGCAGCCTCACACAGTCTGTATGCCATAGACATCAGCAGCATGCCGAGGGGCTTCTGTTAGGCTGTATCCATAAGTACTGCTTACACTTTCTTTCCTTGGAGATTTAGAAGTTACCTAAGAAGTTTCCTAGTGAGATGCGGTGGCGCCATTTTTTTTTTCTTTGTAACATGGCTTGGCCCTGCTCAGTCATCTTATTCTGTAGGCTTTGTTTCAGCCTAAGACCTCACAGTCCATGATAAAAATCAATACCAACACCAGAAAGGAGGACTTTGTTTCACCCCAGAGTGATTCTGGATTCTGGAATCTTCCAGCTTTCCCCTTCTTTTTGCTTTTGTTTACCAAAGTGTCTTACTACCCCAGGCAGCTCGGCTTAGTGCTTGCAGTCCTACTGCCTCAACCACTCAAGGCCCAGGACTATAGGCGGAGGCTCCCCGGCCTGGTTTCTTTAAGGCTTTGCTGTGCTTACATTGGATTAGCAAGAGGACTTTCCACCCTAGTAACTATACATTTTTAAAAAATGATGTTGTGTTTATATGCTGAAGTTAACATGTTTTCCAGATACCTTTAACTTCCCCTTGGCCAAAGGAAGTCTGGAGATCCACACTCTTATTTTACATATTGGGAAACTGAGGCATTGGGAGGTGAGCAGACCTGTATGAACATCAGAACTAGGGCTCTTGGAATGACTACTCTTGGTTGTCAGCTTGGCTACTCTTGAATGAGCTACAATCCAGAAATAGAGGGCTCATCTTTGAGAGGTTTCCTGCTTGGTTTGATGAGGCTGAGTCCACTTCTAGTCCTGTCCTTTGAGGCGGGACGACACAGGCTATTATTGATCTGGATCCTGAGCCAGGAAGACACACCTTTAATTTGAGCCACACCTTCTGCTGGAAGCCTAGATGAGGACTTGAAAGAAGGAAGGTTTCAATCTTTGCCTGCTTGCCCTTCTAACATATTCATTCCTTCACTGGCACTGGAGCCTACCTCTTATTGATTCCAGCATGTGTAGAATGCCAGCTAAGACACACAGCCTTGTGGGACTGAGCAACTACTAGATTCTTAGACTTTCTCTTCACAGATAGCCATTGCTGAATAGTTGGACTTGCAGCCTGAAAGTTATTTCAATAAATCCCCTTTATTTTATATAAATTATATATATATATATATATATATATATATATGATGCATTATTGTATATATGCATATATACATATATACATATATACATACACACATATGAATATACACATGTATATGTATATACACATATACATTATAGATATAAATATTGAGGGGGGAGAAAGAGATTCATTTCATAAGTCCTATGACTCTAGAGATTCTTGACTAATGCAGCCCTATTAACGTGGGATTCACTAAATTCTTCCTGATTTATCAAATATTTATAACTCATCTGCTGTGAGCACTGCTCCAGGAATACAATGCAGGCCGGGTCTCTTCATTGCTTTGTGGTGCTTCTAACCTGGAGTGGAAGGGACAGAAATAAGCAAGTGAACAAATAGTTAATTTTGTTCATAAAGCCTCGGAAAACAAATCAAGAGAGATAGAAAGCTAATGGCTGAAAATGACTACTTTCTAGACAGTGCTTGAGAGATCTGTTTTTAAGTAGGTGACATTTGAATTGGTGTTCAAATGATGAGCAAATCAATCATTTACACAATACAAGAAGGAACCAGGGCTGCCAAGGGACAACAGCATGAGCCAGCTTTGGGGATGGGTCCTCTGAGAGGGCAGAGTAAGAGGTCTTGAGACTTTTTAAAAATAGTAAATGATGGAAAGGAGTCTTGTAAATGTCCTCTAACACAGCTCCCAGTGACTCTGCCCTGCTGTACACATCCTTGTGTCACTACTGTTCATTGAGTGTGGGAAGAGCAGTGACTCACCGCTCAACAACATTCAGCCAGTGTGGTTCCTACTACTTCAGAGACTAGTTCACGCAAGGTTCTCATTCCATCTTGCTGGCTTCTCTCTGGCTCTTTTTGTGTGGCTTCCCTGAGTCGATGGGGAATCACTTGGCAAGGAGATGCGTGTGGTAGTCTGCCACACTCTATAAAGATCCAAGTCCTGCCAACAACCACGGAACAAGCTTGGAAGCATACCCTTCCCTTGTTGAGCTTAGAGATGATGCTGGAGCTTCCATCAACACTGACTGCAGCGTTTTGAGAGAGCCTGAGGCAGGGGACCCAGCTGAATTCTGCCCAGGTTTCTGATTCCTGGATCGTTGCTATTGAAGTCACCTGGGAGTGAGTGCACAGGGCTGCGCTGGGTTAATTCCTAGGTAGCTAGTGAATGGGAATGAGCTCTGATGGAGCATTGACAGGATGCATATGAGATCAGTAAACTGTAAAGCAAGGAAGGGCCACCCAGACAAGTGCTAAGAGTTTGATCTCCCTGTACTCAGTCAGCTGAGGTAAGAGGGCTTCCTCAAATTCCAGACAGATATGAGCTACATAGTAAGTAGACAGGGCTACAGTGTGAGCATCTATCTCAAATAAAACGAAAGAATCAACAACAAACAAACAACAAACTAAGCAAACAAGATTTCCTTTTATCAGTAACTTATTACGAGCAGTTAAAATCCAGGACATAGAGCATTTACTTCTTCATTGAGAAATCCTCACTGCAGAGCCCTGACTGAGGAATTACCTCACTAGCCCCATCTTTATTCTTAATTGCCACAGCTAATTAAGAATAAATCTTGTGAAGTCTTTACTCCTTGAAGAAGTGAAGTCATAGCTGTGTCTCCATGTTGGTTTATGATCTTAAATGTTCCCTGCCCCACCAATTTCCATGTGTTATAGGAGTGTTCAGAGGTGGGGCACTCTGGAAGTGGTAGGATCTTGAGAGCTCTGGTCTCATAGGTAGCTTACTCCATAGGTGGTGTCACAGTTTGGTAGAGATGCTTTTCTAGTGCTTCCTGGTTACTCTGACATAATCAGTTCCGTTGCATCAAGTGTTTCCTTTGTAATGTTCTTCCTTACCATAGACCCAGAGACAACGAAGCCATGTGGCCATTAACGGTATAGGCTAGAATAAATCTTTCTAGCATATGTTTATAGGCGAATGGTCCCAGGAGCCCCATGGATCAACAGGTAACCAAGTCTTCTAAATAAATGATGTAGTGTTTGACTGTAAGCTACACATATCTTCCCATCTTCTTTGTGTATCTTCATTTTCATGTGTGTGTGTGTGTGTGTGTGTGTGTGTGTGTGTGTGTGTGTTGGGGATTTATCATACTTTACCACTGAGCTACACCTTCTCCCCTCCCATGTACTTTGTACTTTCAATCCACTCTAGACAACTTGCACCATCAATGTTGTGTAAATGGCTGTTATTCTGCAGAACTTAGGCAGCTGTTCCACATGTTCAGAACAGATGCTTTCTTCTTAATATTTTCTCTGTTGCTCTTGAATCTTCAGATGTGGAGCCTACAGCATGGAAAGCCAATTGTGCTAGGTGGAATATACCCTTGAAGTCACCATTGGCCACATTCAAAAGGGGGGAAAAATCTTGGGAATGTAGATAGTTCCATGAAGGTGTACATAGGTATGTGTGTCCATGAGATTTGTCTGTGAGGATATGAGTATGTGCCTGGGAAGTGAGAAAGCGAGCCCCAGCCTCACTCTGTACCCCAGTGACTCTATTTCTTCTCCACTCTCAGTCTGCCTTCTCACAGTTCTCCTGCCAGAAGCTGGCAGGCGTCCTCTGGATTCAGAGATGACAAGGCCAATGAGACACAAATGGGGTTAGCCCCCTGAGTCAGAGTAGAATTACACAAAGTTAGAAGCAATTCAGAGAGCTGCAAACCCCACACGATTTGTGGCAGGGCTGCCCAGGGGGCTCCTGTAGCTCCACGTGTCACATGCGTTTCTGGTGTGAGTACTGTGTCAGTTACTGGACCATTCACATCTCAGCTGATGCAGCCGCTGCAGCTCACCCTTTGCCTGCTACATAATTCAAGGTGGAAAGAAAAGAGGGTGGGTTTCATCAGGGGCTATCCTATCTTTGTCCTTTGTTCTGGAAGGTATTTGCATACCTAAAGGGAAATGGCCTCTTTAATTTCTTTCCCTTCTCCTAATCAGCTGAGGCCTATTAAGAAGCGCTCTGTATCCTGTAATCAGACAATTTATACAGCATGCACCCTTAGGCAACAGCTATTATAAACAAGCTGGAGAAATCCTTTACAATAAATGATCAGCATGGGAAGACACCATTCATAATTAATTTTTTTTTTCTGTTTTTGTTGGCAGATGGTCTGAGGCATCCAAGCATGGCCTATTGCCCGAGTCTTTATTCTGAATAGAGCAGGACAGCCTTGGGAAAATGTGGGCTGTTCAGCTAGCTCACTTGAAAAAAATAATGTAACCCCTCCCCCTCATCCTATTGGTGTTCAAGCCTTGAAGAAAGCTTTAGGGAAGAGTGGCTGGCAGGTCACATGGCCATTTCTCCTAGTCCTTTCCCTGCCTTATTAATTAGAAGGTGTTACAACCTTCCTGTTAGATTGATTGCATTAAGAGGCAAGCCCTCCATTCCCACCGTTTACTGTGTGACTCTGCGGCACTCTGAATCAGGCAGAGCTCTGCATGCAACTTGCTTTGGCTAGTGGGGTATAATGCACAAAGTGGCTTGAATGGCACTTGGGCAGCTCGACTTGTTACTTTTTCCTATTTACTGCTACTTTATAATCTTGCACAGGATAGCTTGCTGGCTGTAGACAGATACGTGAAGTAAACTGAGTTTCTCCATTTGTCTGAGCTGAGATCTTTCTAGAAGGGTCAGCATCAGTCACCTTCAGACATATGACCTAGGCAAGGTCAGACAAGTCCACATAGATAGTGGAAGCCTTGAAGACTTAGTTGCTAGATATAGGCCTACTGTTAAATCCAAAAAGTTCAGTGGCTTTTGATATATAGTATCAGCAATGGATACAACCATCAAATTAATAGAAAATTTCTTTGTGAAGAAATAAGACCGATAAATCCATAAACTTAAACCTTCTTCTACTTCTGGGAATGTGTCTTGTTCACATGGCTATAATATCTGCTGTGAGGACAATCTGGTGTGCATGAGAGTTCCCATCTATTATCTAATGATAAGGTGTGTGTGTGTGTGTGTGTGTGTGTGTGTGTGTTTCACTTTAAAAGTTACTTTTGGTGCCTGGAGAAATGTCTCAGGGTTAGAGCTCTGGCTACTCTTACAGAGGACCTGGTTTTAGTTTCCGGAACTTACATGGCAATTTGCAACTATCTGTAACTCCAGTTCCAAGAGATCTGATACCCTGGTCTTGCTTCTACAGACAACAGACCTGCATGTGGTACACAAGTGAACATGCAGGCAAACACTCACATATATAAAGCAAAAATAAATCTTTTAAAGAAGTCATCTTTAGAGTAAAAATATTTAAGAGCATCATCCATTTCTGCAAAGACTTCTTATTCTTTGCTATTTAACCGTGAATCAGAACTCTTTGATGATACCTGTTGATTTTCTCTTCTTTATTTTTTTTTATTTGTTTGTTTGTGTTTTGTTTTGTTTCAAGGCAAGGTTTATCTGTAAAACTGCCCTTGCTGTCCTGGAGCTCACTTGGTGAACCAGGTCAGCCTCAAATTCACAGAGATCTACCTGCCTCTTCCTGCAAATACTGGGATTCAAGGCGTGTGCTACCACGCCTGCATTTCTTCTTTCTTCTTAAACACAAGCTCTGAAATATCTTGTTGAGAGCTGACAAATATTCCCAGTAGTCCTTCGCCATTATTTTCCTTGGCTTCATGGAATCCTGTGTAAGGCATACAAACTAGTTCTGCATGGAACTCTGGTTTTAGCCAAACACTTGTGCTGAAAACCCCTAGCTGGTAGAAAGCTGTGGTTGTTGGCGTTAAGCAGAAAGGGATATCTTAATAGAGATGTGCCTCACTACTTAGAACAGAATTTTGAGTCTGGACTTGGGTGCTAATGTGTTCAAGGTTGTCTATGCACTGGCCGGTAGTTCTCTTGTATGAACCTCCTCCCTCCTTCAAGTTAAAGGATATCATGCCAGACATATAAAACTAGCGTGGTAGGAAATTTTGGACTACAGGAACTGACAAGTGCTTTATTACTCATTTGTCCCATTGTCAATCACTTACCAAGATGCTGATTTTGTCCCCTCCTCAAAGTTAGCTTAGGTTTCATGGGTGGCTTAAGTGCTGCATAGGGATGGGGAAGGCACAGATGAGGAATCAGTCTCACTCAAATTTTGAACCTAAATATTAGGGAGGATACTTGTGTTTTGAGAGGCTATGGTAGGGAGATTGTGAGTTCAAGACCACCACAGAAGTCTGGACAACACAACTTCAAGTTCAAGATGGAGCTGGACTACTGTTGTGGATTAGATGTGAAATGTCCCCCAAAAGGTTTATATGTTGATGGCTTGGTCTCTGGCACAATGTACTGAGATAAGGATTTGGAAAGCAACTGGTTCATGACCTAATCGGTGAATTGATCTGCTTATAGATCCATAATTGAGTGGACCATTGGGTGTGAATACTGTGGAAAGTGCAGCCTTGTTGGAGGGAGTAAGTCACTGAAGATGTACGTGGCTTTGTGTTGGCATAATGTATACTTTGTAAAGATTACCCTTGTGTTATTTAAATGCTGATTTCTTTGCCCCCATATCTGGTTGTAATCAAAACACTACATTGTAATACTTATTCTATGTATGTCCTGTCTGAATATTGTGTAAAGATTGTTCCCCATTTATTCTCTGACTTGTCAGTAAAAGCTGATCAGCCAATGGCTGCGCAGAAGAGAGAATTGGGCTGAACTTTTGATCCCAGGCAGTAAAAAGGTGGAAAGAGGAAGAGGGGATTCACCACTAGAAAAGCATGTAGGGGAAGGGGCACTATGGAAAATTATCTGGACCAGAGGAAGCCAGACCAATACTAAAATGCAAGTATCTTGGGGATTTTGGCTGAGAGGTAGACAGAATAGTTTAGAGGAATAGAATAGATTAATAACTGTTCAGCTACTGTGCTGTAAAGTTTATTGAATAAATCTTATAGTCTGTCTCATTTATTTGGGAGCTATCCAGGACAGAGAAAAGAGTATCACTTTTAAAAATGCATTTAGAGCTTGGAAGAGTATGCCTCACCCTTAACATCTTCTTCCCTGGCTTTTTGCTTCCTAGGCTACAGACAACAAGCACCCTTCTCTGTCATATACTCCAGGCTGCTCGGATGCTCTGCCCCACCACAGGTTCATTGCAATCCGCAGGCAGCAGACCATGGACTGAAACCTTGAAACTGTGAACCAAAATATACTTTCTTTCTTAAAGTTGATTTGTTCAGATATTTTGTCACAGTAAAGTGACTAACACAGCTACATAGAGATACCGTGTCTCAAAAAGGTAGTGCTGTTGCTGTAGTAGTATGTTAATCCACTCTAAACTCCTCACACTTCTTGCTACCTAGGTACCAGCTACCACACTCACTGGCAGCTAGCTGTGTGTGTACTTCAGTGTTGTGAATTCATGAGTGAAAGATACGCACACACACACACACACTCACACACTCACACACACACACAGAGCTTTCTATTTTAAAATGCCTTGAATGGCACAATGGTTGGGCACTTCCAAACCTCCCCATGGCTGATACTCTCCCCTTCTATATTCCTGAATTATTACTTAAGAAACCCATTTTCCTTCCTGGCCACCACAGACCCAGGCCTGCATCCCTTGTGGGACATAACCACAGACTCTTACATCTTGGCAGTCTCTCCCTCTCTGTCCTACTCTTCTTTGGCTGGGCCTTTTTCTCCCAGGCAATAGCAATCTCTTCTTCCCTCCCATTCCTTTTCCAAAGAAGCCTCAAAGTCCTCTGTCTCCCTGCCCAGTCATTGGCTGCCAGCAACTTTATTTATCAATTAGAACCTGCTGGAGGCATCTCACACACAGACATGTGATTCCCAAGTGATTTTGGGAGCTGAATTAATGTAAATAGCATTAGAACCAATCTACAACATAGTCGTAGTGTGGTGTGTATAAGAATAGATGCTAGCTGGGAGTTGTGGTGCAAGCCTTCAATTCCAGCACTCAGGAGGCAGAGGCAGGCAGATTTCTGAGTTCGAGGCCAACCAGGTCTACAAAGTGAGTTCCAGGACAACCAGGGCTATACAGAGAAGCCCTGTCTCGAAAAACAAAACAAAACAAAACAAAAACCAAGAATAGATGCTAGACTCAAAGAGCAGATAATCTCCAAATATGTCACAGAGAGTGGTTCTGTACCTCTAAAGCAAAGCTGAGACTTAACTGTTGCTCAAAGTTGCACTGGAGAGAGTGCTAGGCCTGATACTTGAATCTTAACTTTTCTGTGTGTCGAGTTTACTATGTTTTCTCTTGTGCATCAGTTTTCTTTCTTCTGTGCATCAGTAGACCTGGGGCCTACCTAATCTGGAGTCAGCCAAACCTTAGGACAACATGGTCAAGATCTAACAACATCCTTTACCCAACATGCCCAAGTAGCTTGGGAAGTCACTGGTGATGGTTGAACTCCCTTTACCCCGATTTCTCTACTGACATTGATTCAGATCATGGACTCCCCTCCACTTTCCAGTCTTTCTACATGTGGACATTAGCCCTCTAACATAAACTCTGATTTGACAAAATTACCAGGAGATATTACACTCGGCTTCTACCAAGCCAGCAGTCTAGTTTTTGAGCTTAATTTGGCAATATTGGAAAAGCCAACTTATTTCTGGAAAATCACCATCATTAATAATAATATCACTAATTATTATTTAATGGCATTAGAGTTTTTATCACTAGCTGTACTGCAAAAACAAAACAAAACAAAACAAAACAACTCTTCTGTTGAGCTAGTCTTGGCCACAGAAAGTATGTCATCTCCTGAAAGGTGGATTTGCTGCACTCAGTGGGCAGCCATCATTCTTTGCCCTGGAAGACATTGCTAATCTATCTGGACACTGCCTTGGAAGACATTGGTAATCTATCTGGACACTTACTCAGCTCACATTAGGACTAACTTGTATGATCCCCTATGAAGCCATACTGACTGTTCAGGCCTGGCAAGAATAGAAAATCTCTCCAGTTTCTCTGTTTTTATAGTGCAGACTTCACAAAGTGCTCTTGAATGTGGGCTCCATTGACTGATACTGTACTCTGTTTTGATCTTATCCTTTTCCTTGATTCAGGTGTGCTAAATGTTGTTTCTCATGATAAGCAAAAACATAAACAACAAAACAAAACAGAACAAACCCTTCAGCATTAAGCCTAACTTGAACTGGACTGTTTGAGACCATTTTGTAATCTTCTCAATGTCAAGGTGGGAACAGATGAGGTGCTCAATAAATATTTGGTTGAAGAATTACCTAAGAGACTCTCAATTGATTAACCAAAGAATACAATAGGATGAAAATCGAGAAAAAGATTTACTGGCATGGAACTGTCAAAGTACATCTTGGGACTGCATCCTGCAGCCTCGCTTGTCATCCCTGAATGCACTGGAGTTACTGATAATTAGACACAATCTTTTAACCTCACGGATTTATGCCTCAGTCTTTGCAAGATCAGTAGGTGTATTCACTAGGATGTGGGAAGGTGCTGTGAAGGAAGGGACTGAGATGGAAAGATCAACAGCTAAGGTTGACAGAGGAAAGTCAAATGGGTAGTCCACAATGCTTCCTTCAAAGGTATGGAATAGAAAATACATCTTTTAGAATCGAAGTGGTACAGCTGAGAAACTTTTAATCTTATATGAGAGTATGGATGTATATGCCCTGAAACATTTTCTTGAGGTACTGGGAATTAGGCACAGGCCCGGCTGAATGGTAGGCAAGTGCTCTACCAGCCTGTTAAGGAATGACTTTTGTCATATGCATTTCTCAATATATGCTCATCTGGACTGTCATACACTTCTATTGGCTCTCATATTTATTGGTATGGACTTAATGGGATAGTTAACCCTTATCTATCCGAGCCTGATCCACTTGATAGACTGAAGTTTTTGTTGTTGTTGTTGTTTTTTCGAGACAGGGTTTCTCTGTGTGCCCTGGCTGTCCTGGAACTCACTTTGTAGACCAGGCTGGCCTGGTCAGAAATCTGCCTGCCTCTGCCTCTCTAGTGCTGGGATTAAAGGCGTGCGCCACCAGGCCCGGCTTTGAAGTTTTAAATTTGCTTTACCTGATTGCTCCACCTAGATTGGAACATCTGGTCTACCTCCATACCTATGGTTAACTGCTCATACCTGAGCTCCATACATAAACATGAAGATTCCTATGGCTGTAGAGATGCAGAGAAGAGCAGTATATGGAGCTCAGGTCCCGGGACTTAGGAGGACTGTATCTGAGAGACGTTTCTACAGGTTGATCTGAGGCTATGCTTCCCATGATATTTGTTCTGACTCATTATTTCCTCTTATACATCTTTCCTGATAGTTCTTCCTGGGAGAAATTCTTTCTTCAGTCACTTGGTTTTTATTTTGATGCCAAGGTCTGCCCAGTTTGGTCATGTTCCTTGAGTATGGTCTGTATGACCTTTAGAGTTCTACGAAGCTGGGACTCTTATAAAGATCACACACTAATTTCTCACTCGAGCCTTTAAACACAAGTGCAGAGTAAATGGGCCAAAGAGCCTGCAATGGAGTCTTTTGGTGAGCTTTTATTTTTCTGAAATATAAAATATTCATTAATGGCAGTCAGCATTTTGTTTATTGCAAAGTTGATGCTTTACACAGCAATTACGTCAGGATCAAGATTAACAAGGTGAGATATAAGTAACCCCCACCCAGATTTGCCTTGCCTCAAGATCAGTTGAGGAAGAGATGATCTAGCTGTGGAATAGATGGGGATGGTTTGAAGATACATGGGATGTCTGTGCACTAATTTACAAATGATGCCTTCCCTCCACTCTGACTGGCTGTTTTCTCATAGCATTTACTCTAGAAACCAAGGTCAGGAGTTTCTTTCCCTCACTCCCTATCTCCCTCCCTCCCTTCCTCTCTTCCTCTCTCCATCTCTCCCTCCCTTCTTTCTTTTCCTGGTAATATTTAAACCAAGATCCTTTCTTCAATGCTGATATTCTGACCCAGGACCTTGCATGGGTGAGGCAAACACTCTACCACTGAATCCCACCCTTAGACCTATTGAAACCCTTTAAGGGAAAGCTTGTGCAGTGACTTATGAGTCTAAAGCCCACATTTGATTTGCAGAGAGCCTGGGTCTTATCTACATATTCTTCCACATGGCTTATCCTTAGGAAGCATAGTAAGGAAAGAATTGGCCAAGTCCAAAATCAGTAAGAAACCAAAGCGTGGAAGGCAGAGATCTTGCCCTAGACCTTACAGTCAGCCTTGACAGCGGGTTCTCTTGTCACAGCTACTTCTGAGAACTCCCATTAGTTATTGAAAAGAGATTAATTACTCCTTATCTCAGGGACTGCCCAGAGTTCTGTGTTAATGGAAGAGAAAGAGATAGATTTTTTTAAAAGAAAAAAAAAAAAAAAGCTATGTTGCTTGTTTCATACTCTGGGGAACTCAAGTTTTGGGAAATGGAAAAGGGTCTCAGGTTTGATTTATTTGCAAAACTATTGAATTATTCTAAAAGTGTTCACTTAGATTTTTCTCTGAGTCAGCAGAAAGTTAAGTCTGAATCTAGCCCTTGACTTTGACTATATGTCACTGAATAGGAGCAGGCCATGGCAAAGAGCCCTCCCCCTGAAGCCTAGGAGAAGCTAGGAAGGACTAGTCAGGGCAGGTGATCTCAGAGTATCCTGTTTACTATTAGAGAGCTGGCCTCTGTCCCTTCCCACCATGCTTTAACCTTGCCTACAGCTGCAGAGAGAAGTCACATTGGGTCAGCCCCAGGGTGTCTCTGCTAACTCACTGTAGCTTTCTCTGATCACTAGCCAAGCTGGAGGATTTTTCTCTTACCACCAAGCTGCTGGAAGCTGTGCTATGCATGTTTCACAAGCCAGCTTCAGTCCCTGAATAAACTAAACTAGATAGGCAGGCATGTGAGGAGAAGGGTGTCTCTCCTGGTTGACTCAGGAAAAGGCTGATGGAGTCACCTAGGACAGGCCATAAACTCAGGCTTGAAGAAGCAGGTCCTGGGTTGGAGGTTGCTCTCCTCTAGAGCTTTTTGTTTGGAGGCTTTAGGATCTTTCCTCAGAGCCTCAAAGATGGGGTTTTCCTGATCCTTCTGGAGCTGTCCCCCACCCACTTTCTTGCCCCTGACAAATCCGAGTGTTGCTGCTCTGTCACACAAGGATTTCTGCTTCTTGTCTCTACTTCCTTGGACTGATGTCCTCTGGGTGAAGCCCCAGACTGCAGTATTTGTACTTCAATCCTGCTTTCTGGAAATAAAGTTCTATTTGAACACAAAAGATCTTATTCTTCAAAGAATCCCTCGGTGAAGCCAAACATTGTTTGTGGAGTTAAAAACTTGGCTCCAAGTAGGACACATGCAGACTCTAAAAGGTCAGGGACAGGCCCCATAGAGGCTGAGGGTCAGGACAGCTGTAGAACAGGAGAGATGGGAGAGAGAGAGAGAGAGAGAGAGAGAGAGAGAGAGAGAGAGAGAGAGAGCAAACACGAAGTAAGAGGATTATTATGAATGAAAATCCCTGGAGTCCTAAGCTGTATATTCAACAACAACTCTGGATTTCATACTCCATGAAGATGCTACTAGGCCATATTGAAGAATATTGTGCCACAAATGAAATGTGGTCCCCTGAACTCTCATCTCTTGCTCCCCCATCCACTTCTGGAATGATGAACATTTTGGTGCATCACAAGTCAGACTCATCTCAGAGGTCCATGACTCTACCAAATTAAAATATTTTTCAGCTAGTTATCCACATGAGTACCAAGTGCTAAATCACTTGAGGACTGGGGCTAGGCATCCACTAGAGAGACAGAGGCCCACTTGTGGCTCTTGGGAGCATACATCCACACAGGTAGACTTGTTCTTTGGAGATCTTATTTAAAAGAAGCATCCATGCATGTGCATGCGTACATATGAGCACACACATTCTTCAGGTTGAACACAAGCCTTTTCTGTTTCCTTCAGGGGCAAGAATTGAATCCAGAAATAAGAGGTCTGGAAATGGCTCTTCTTGGTCATTAAACTTAGCCTTTTCTGCTGCTTAACCCTAGAAGAACTTTGTTAAGTTGATTGAGGTCTGAGTTTCGCCTTCATTCATCTTATGACTCAAGCAAAGAAGAGAAGATGCTACTTACGTGCCTAAGAGATGGGGGTTGACGCTGTGAGCTGATTGCTCTGGAGGGAGTTCAAGCCTCATAATTTAGTGAGGAAGAAAGAGTGGAGACCGTGGGACCCAGAACAGAGGAATGTGTTTCATCTTTGGGAGACCAGAGAGCAACAGACCTATGAAGGGAGGCTGAGCCGGAAGCATCCTGTGTTTTCCTGAAGCCCCTGCATAGAAACAGGCCAGCTCTCTCCTCCTGGAACGGGGCCAGCCTGGAGAGAAGAGCCAACCTGGAGCATGTCTGTCGCTTAGAAGCCAGCTCTCACCCCTATGTAGATACTCCGGGATTGCTGTCCACAGTCCTGCCTGAGATTGACAGGAACAGAGTAGGATGTGGGCATCTTCAAAGCTAGACATGTCCACAGTAGACTGGGAATCTCAGTTGCCAGCAGCCTCTTACTAGAAGTGGCTTAATGTGTTAAAGCCAACAAGGACATGTTGATTGAATTAATAACCCAAAGACAGCTGAACTCTGTGGTATACCTGGATTGCTACTTAGCACAGGAGGGTGATGAGTTCAAGTTTTACTGGTTTGGTGAACCACATAATAAAGTGGGTCTCTATAAAATGACCCCAACCAACCTGCTATGACTAAAGGTAGACACTCTTAAACCCTCAAATTCTACTGTTTCTACCCAAAGCATTAAATGCAGCCATGTTATCTGTCCTCTCTGGCATTGAGTCATCTAAGCATTAGTTGGGGCTTGACATAGTTTCACTTGGCTTCTGCAGTGAACTCAACATAGAGGTTAGAATCCCATCTGAGGGCCTGAGGTGACTGGCTCCCAGAAACCGCACAGACCAGGAAGTTCCAAGCCACGTGTATGTGATAGGTTCGTTTTGCCTGAGTTTTGCTCAGTGTCTCGGATGCCTCTAGTTTCTCAGCTCCAGACTCTACCAACAGAAACAAACGGCACCTCTTCTCCTTCTTCTCTGACAGCTCCAACGGCAAGGTTGGTTATCATGGCCACTGACTGATGAACCTTTCTCTGTACCTGACCTCTGCAGAGAACAGATACTGACTTGGGGAATGGTCCAATGTTGCCTTCTCACCTGAGAACGCCTTCAGAATTAGGTCTCAGAACAAGGATACTCCACCCTGGCTCCAGGCAGTGGGGTGTGCTTTTTCATGTCTTCTGTGTTCTGTTAGCCATGAGTTCCAACGGGGCTGTCTTGAAGAATTCTAAGAGCACCAAGAGGGCCCTGTGTAGTGATTGATTAGTAATGCCTGGTAGGAAATTTCACGGGTGGAGCCATCATTCCTAACAAGGAGTCTTAAAGGAACCAAACCCGGAAGTATAGGTACAGGTCTGCCTGATACACTGTTCTGCTTTTTGAGTCGAATGAGAGAGACAGATAACAGAGAGATGAATTTTAGCAAGGTGACAAGAGCCAACAGCGTTGGTATGCTTAAGGAAATGTGTACCCGTGACATTAGAATAGTCCCTCTATAGGCATGCATACAGTTTCAATAGGCTATGCCTTTTGGGAGACAGGAGGCAGTAAAAAATTCATTTATTTTAACATGTATTATTATATTTTCTTCCAATATCTTTAAATGGCTAATTACAGCTTTCTCGGATGTATGAAAATGATTAAGTGTTGCCTGGGTACCACAACGATGACTGGCCTGGAGAGCCCAGAAGAGATGGCAGCTGCCACGACACTCTTCCTGTAAAGCAGTGGTTCTGAACCTTCCTAATGCTGTGACCCTTTAATACAGTTCCTCGTATTGTGGGGACCCCAACCATAAGATGGTTTTCTTGCTATTGCATAATTGCAATTTTGTTACTGGTATGAATTGTAATGTAAATATCTTTGAAGATAGAGGGGTCAGTGACTCACAGGTTGAGAAGCCCTGTTGTAAATAAACCACTAATTATTAACTGCTGGCAGGTGCATACAATTCTCCTTTAAAAAATATATTTATATGTGTGTGTATATTTGTGTGTGTGCATATATATGTGTGTGTGTGTGTGTGTGTGTGTGTTTGTATATCTGCGCATGTGTCTCTGTGTGTGTCTGTGTATATGTCTGTGAGTCTATATGTTTGTATCTATGTGTATGTCTGTGTATCTGTGTGTATGTTTGTATGCGTCTGTGTGTATATCTATATGTGCCTGTGTGTATGTATGTGTGGCTGTGTGTATGTCTGTGTGCATATTTGTGTGTCTGTGTGTGTCTTTCTGGGTAGGTGTGTATGTCTCTATGTGTATGTATGTCTGTTTGTGTGTAGGGATGTGTGTGTGTGTGTGTGTGTGTGTGTGTATGTGTGTGTGTGTTCCAGATGAGTGCAGATGCCCTTTGAGGTCAGAAGCTGGAGTTAACAGCTGTTGTAAGGCAAATGCTTGGGCTCTAGGAACTGAATTCAGGTCCTTTAGAAGAGCAGAAATGCTTTTAGTTGCTGATCCATCTCTTCAGCTCTCCAGACCTCTTTAATTACTATGTTAATTTGTTTTAATTTTATAGGACAAATGGTTTGCTGTTAATTCTTGTATGTTTTTGCAAGAGGCATTGGATGGCCTAGAACTCTGTCTGAGTTCTATGGACTGTTCCTTGTCTTCTACATTAGAAATGAGATGTGAGCCCTTAGCCAGGTCCCCAGGGTCTTGGACATACAACTCCCCATTGGATGGCCACTCCAATCAGGCAGCTGATGGATGGGGTTTCTAACACAGTGCCCAGTTCACAGTAGTCTTCGATAGAGCATGGCCATTGAAGGTTTAAGTCTTCCCTGTGCCCATCGATGTGACAACAGGCTCTTCAACATCTGTAAGATGTGGCTTATGAGGGCTCAGACATTCAGTCTCATCCTACACCTCAGTGGGAAATCCGTGGTGAGTGTGGGTTTGTCTGCTACAGTCTCGCTCAGATGCTACACTTCTGAATGTCAGAGAAGAAACCAAGAGATTGTTCAGATATTTAGCTACAATGAAGAGCTATGAATCTGTCTGGGATGACATCTGCCCCTGCTGTGCTGCAGTCATCCATAAGGATGGATGGATTCTAGCTGTGTGGTAACAAGGGACTGCAGAGTTCCAGATCCCAGCACAAATACACTGGAATCCAGGTGTCCGGTGCACATAGTCCAGAACCACACTCCCTGGGTTTGACCCAGAACACAATGCATTTGGTCCTTGCTCCGTTTCCCTTGAAAGTTTAAGCATGTAGAATGTTTTTGGTAGGAATTTAATCCACATGTATTTTTAAAGTTCATTTGCATTTAACTCATAAAAGAATGCTTCTAAAGAGGTGATGAGTGCCTCATCATTCTGCTTCTTTCTGCTGTTCTTTGCCATCATCAGCCTCTTGCTCCCCTCCTCCTCTTCCTCCTTCTAATTCTTCTCCAGGAGGTACAAAAACCACTGTGGCGATTTCTATATACTTAGCCCAGGGAGTGGCAGTATTAGGAGGTGTGGCCTTGTTGGAGTAGGTGTGGCCTTGGTAGAGTAGGTGTGGCCTTGGTGGGTGTGGCCTTCTTGGAGTGGGTGTGGCCTTGTTGGGATCAAGATGTAGAACTTTTTAGTTCCTCCAGCCCCAAGTCTGCTTGAACGCTGCCATGCTCCCACCTTGATGATAATGGAATGAACCTTTGAGCCCATAAGCCAGCCCCAATTAAATGTCCTATTAAGAGTTGCCTTAGTCATGGAGTCTGCTCACAGCAATAGAAACCCTGACTAAGACAATTACTTCCCATCTTTGCACTTCAAAATATCTGAGCCTGCTTGGGAATTAATGTCCACTGGTCTATTAGCCATGTGACTTCTTCCGGGGCAAAACCCGAGGCAGTATTTCTCCTTCAGTGTTAGTTCTCAGGGTGCTATCACCTGGTATATTTAGGATGTCGCTTATCTTGCTGTAATATTGTCATCTTGATGACTCATGAAGAGTGACTGAAAGGATGCTTTTTTGAATGTGGAATTTGGGTTAGGGCCCACATCTTCAGAATCTTGAAGGGCAAAGTCATTTTCACAGATGTTGCCCTAAACTCAGATGAAACCAGTGCATCTGGCCATCTTCTGAACCTATAGATGGTTTTGGAGCTGACAAAATGATGAGGGCATTGTTGTAGGAATGGGAAGAAACAGAAGAGCAAGATGGCCTCCCACATCTATGGCAGGGAAGAGGGAGGAAAGAGGAGGGAAGGGAGGAGGGAGGAGAGAAGGGAGGAGGGAAGGGGGAGGAGACTGGAGGGAAGGGCTGAGGGGGGAGGAGAGAGGAGGGAAGGGAGGAAGAAGGGGAAGGGAGGAGGGAGGAGGAGAGAGGAGGGAAGGGAGGAGGTGGGAAGGAAAGAGGAGGGAAGGGAGGAGGGAGGGGAGTAAGTCTGCAGCAGCTTAAGCAGCACCTCCTCTTTCCACTGCAGAGGAGCAGGCCAGGGTCTAAGCTGCAGGTCAATTCTGACATGACATGTGTGGAGAGTTGAGTACTCCATAGTGGTTTCTGGGAGGGACATGATTTGTAGAGTCTTGTTGTAAGCAAAAACATAAGACTTGAGATCTTGTCATTTGACACTGTAAATTGCCTTGGGGTGTTTCGAAGGCCTCTTCTTTTCCTCCAATCTGCTTCGTGGTGGGATAGGGAGAGAGCAGCATCCGGGCTTCCCCTCTGCCTCCTGCCTCCACCCCGCTTCTACCCAGGTTGCAGGAATGCTAAACTGGAGAACCAAATCCAGGTTACTCAGCTGCTCAGGAATAACAAAAGATAGCTGTTTCTCCAGAACTTATTTTCATCATTTTAAACATAGGACCATAGACCGTGTGACCAAAAGTCACTTCTTATTACATAGATAAGCAAGCCAATTTATACCTAGACTACTTAGAAACAGACATTTAGGCTTGTTGGGAAGGCCACAAATAGGAGACAGAACTTGGGTTCCAATCTTGCCTTAGCCAGTTCCCATCTGTGTGGCTTTAGGAAGTTTACTTACGGTCTCTGCTACTTGGATTGGTTTTTGTTTTGGTCTGAGATAGAACATGATAATAGCCAGGTTCGATATATTTTTTTAAATGCCCTCTCGAATCACATAGCCATGAATCACACTGCCCTCAGCCACTTTAAAGCATATTTTCTCTGAAAATGAAGTATAATTTGAGATCTATGTCACTTGTCAAGGCCTTATTCTATCAGGCAGAAATGATTTTTTTACTGTTATTTTTACCTCACAATGGTAAGAAATACAATTCCCTCCTTTCCCCGAGAGCCCCCAGTGAGGGCTGGGCTCAGGCTCAGGCTCAGGCTCAGCAGGGGCTTACTTCAGCAGAACCAGAACAGCCCCCACCCACATTCCCCCACACTCCCACCCCAGGAGAGACACATTGACGCACTGGGTCCCTCCAGCCATTATCATTTTAATGTACAAGATGACATTATGCCTAAAAGAAGGGGTTCATAAATTATATCTGATCTTAGAAAGTTTTCCAGCCATTGTATAAATGACAGATCTATAAAAGAAGGCTGAAAATGAATTTCAAATAAAAAAAATAATTCCGTGGTTTTATGGAAAGTCTTTTAAAAAATCTAGGAACACAATGTCTCTGAGGAGGGTGATTCAGGAAGGCGGAACTGAGGAGCTTCGGGTGGGTGGCAGGAGACTCAGAGAAGGAGGGACTCGGGCTCTGTCAGGTTTGAGTGACAGTTCTCAAACCAGCATGTCCAAGAGGCAGAAGGCAGTGTCAGAGATCTGAGGAGGAACAGCCGGATTATCTACGTGGAGAGCCTTGCACATCAAGTGTGTTGGGTAGGGTAGCTCAAAGGTCTTCCACAGGCCTAGAGGCTGGTGTGCTGTGGGTGGAATTAGGGAGTGGTCCTCCCCATTCACTGAGTGGTCCTCCCCACTCACAGATTCCTTCCTGACCTTGGATCCCAGACTACAGAAGGTCAGGGGGCATCTTGGGAGAAGAGTTACCATGAACTCTCTCTTCCCTCAGTAGTGGGTGGATATTTAAACCCTCCTGAAGGCAGACTGAAAGCAGTTGGGTAGGAGACACAGAGAATTGGAAAGGATGGGAGCCTCTGCCCCAAGTCCAAAGGGCTAATGCATAGACTACTGTCACTAGTACCTCTGTGTGAAGCCCTGTGACATCAGCAGGATGTTGGTCTTGCCAGTGGACTTTGGTTGCTGGCTCAAACCAACCAGGTTCTTTGTAAGGTGAGGAGAGTTGGGTGTGGGGAGCAATCACCTGGACTCTGTATGCATGCCACTAGAAAGGGTTTGAGGTGACAAGCCCAGGGCACAGGCTGTAATGGGCATGGCAGGGGCACACAGGCTGTGAGGTTCAGCTTGGGGGAGTTCAGAGGAACTAGCCTCCTCTATACCAGGCAGCATGGGGATGGGGTCTTGAGTACACAGAAATGCTGCCAGGGTACCCAGAATTCGTAGGAAACCAGACTGGGATTGTTATTAAGAGGAAGGGAGAAAAGAGACCTGAAACTGTAGCCCAGGTTCGATGTGTTTGTGATCTACAAACCACATCACTTCATGGGTTTGAAAGGTATCACTCCCAATTCTGTGATGGCAAGAGTCAATGAGATGGGTGTCCCCATCAACCCAGAGGAAGTCTTGGATGTTCACACCTCTTCTTCACCTCCTGACCCCGATGGTACCTTCATTGCTGTGTCCCCTACCCCCACGCCACAGCAACACAGCCTTGCGTGTCATCTACCACTTCCCAGGCTGGCAGGCAGTTGCTTCAAGCCAGCTGTTCAGTGAACTAGGTGGGTACCCTTCCCTTCTAGGTTCCTTAAATCTGTTCTCAAAGGAACAAAGGCCCCAGGCTACAGAGCCCACCATGCTTGGGAAAAATCTTGCCTAAATCTTGGCAAAAGTAAGATTCCAGCATGCTCTGAAATAAGGTAGTCTAGCTACGTTTAGCCGATCACGTCTCGGGCTTACACAATTACAGGGCAAATGTGCCACACACTGCCTGTGTATTCACATTCATCCTTTTCCCCCACCATAGTCTTCTGTTCTTGCCTTATTTTCTGATTGGCCCTGTATAACCTTCATAGTCTGTGGGAATTCAACCAACCACCACACACCATCATTTTGAAAATTGCATCTACATGAACATGTTCGAACTTCTTTCTTGTTATTGCCTGAACAGCACACTGTATCCTATTTCCACAGCACTTATACTGTATTTTTATAAGTCACCAAAAGTGATTTAAATATGAAGGAACCTGCGTGTAGCTCAAATGTAAATATTATCCATGGTGTGTGAGGAACTTGAACACCTGTATGTAGGTTGGTAGCCACAGATATCCTGAAGTCGGTTGGCTGTTAGTATAGAGACTGCTGTGTTCTGTTTTCTGTCTTCATACCCTTATTAGAGTTTTAGCCCTGTAAAGATGGAGGTAGGCAGATGCAGGGAGAAGGAAGCCCTAGAAGCACATGTAGGTGGAGGAGTCTCCTTGTGTATAAACACGCTGTGACAACGTAAACCAGTCTGCTCCCACCAGCCTGTGATAAGCAAGCAGGCAAAGAGCTTCACTGCTAACCCTGGGAATCACTTTTGACCACTTCCCGTTTGCTCATCCAAGTCTGTCTCAATACCCTTGTGTTGCTGGGTGTGGTGACCCAGCCTTGTCATCTCAGGAGGCTTGAGAGTTCAAGGCTAGCCTGAGCTATATAAGCAGGCCCAGTCTCAAAAGCATTGAGGCCTAATATCAATAGACTATGCTTTGCTCTTTTTAGTTGCAAACTTTGCCCTGTTCCACTGGCCTTGATGCCTGTGAGAACTACCTTTCAGTCACTACTTGGGCTTGGCTCAAATGCCTTTCCCTTGGTGAGCAGGTAAGTGTCTTTGTGCTAATCTCTGTCTTTAAAGACCCAGTCATACTGGGTGGGGATGGCTCTAAGGACCATAAGGGTTCTTTTGTCTAACTAACTCTTTATAAGCCCTATCTCCAATCACAGGTACTAGGAGGTAGGACTTTAATGTGTGTGTGGTGTGGGTATGTGTGTGTGCATATGTGTATGCATGTCTTTATGGTGAGTGTGTATGCGCATGTTGTGTATGTATGCTTACTGTATGCTCCTGCATGTGTGTGTATGTGTGAGTATATGTGATGTGTGTGTGTGTGTGTGTATGGAGTGTGTTATGTGCATGGTATGTGTGTGAAGGTTTATACTCATGTACATGTTTATGTGTGGTATATATTTAGATATGCATATGTGTGTGTGCATGTGTTTACAGTGAGTGCATGTGTGTGCATGCACACAAGTGTGTGTGTATGGAGTATGTGTGTGCATGGTATGTGTGTGTCTAAGATGTACACTGGTTACACATGTGTATGTGTATATGAGTATATTTATGGTGAGATGATGTGTCTGTGTATGTCTGTGCATGTATGGAGTATTTATGTGCATTGTGTGTGTGTAAGGTGTATGCTTGTGCACCTGTGTATGTGTGTGTGTGCATGATATATGTGTGTAAGATGTATGCTTGTATTTATGTGTGTGTGTGTGTGTGTGTGATAGCTTGACCCATGATAGCACTCTAGTTATCTCCCCCTATGTCAGTATTTCTCACCAGGCCAGGTCAAGTCATAGATCCTGTCTTTCCTGTCTCATCCTCATGTGCAGTCTTTTGTCATCTCCACATCATCCCTTTTCCTTCTTCTTTATGTAACTATCACTTCCCACCTACAGAACACTTATAAGAGGCAGCAGCTCTGTCACTGGTACCTGAGACAGGGAGTCTGGCAGCATCAATCAGTATGTTGGGTGACGGGGCCAAAATTCAAATGTCAGGTTGTTGGGTACCAGAGTTTACTCTACTCAATACTCAGCCTTCCACCCCTGCCTCACAAGACACTATGCACACATTGGGCACTATACAAACATATGCTCAATGAATAAACACACACTGAGTCAACAAGACCATTTAAACTATTTTTAAAATAACAGAAGGCAAGGGAATCAGGTGTTCTGAATCCCAGCTGTTGGCAGGTGGAACAACTACAGCAAGAAGCATCTAAACAGTACGTTTGTTAGTGGTCCTTAGGTTAATTAGGAGGTACACGCCTGCTGCAGAAGAAACGAGACCTCATTATCCTATCGATTTTATTTCCAGCCTGACATTTATGAAAGGTGAGCAGATATCTTATCTGTGAAAGTAGCCAGCCACGGCACGGGGTTTGCCTTGACAGAACTGCTCCTTCCAACTGTTTGTTTTCCTGGTTGTCTACGCTCCTGGCTTTTTTGGAAAGGCTTGTTTAAAACATGAAGCCTGGGCTTGGAGAGGGGAGGCAGCGACTTGGCAGCCCATCAAAGCTGCAGAAGGAAGGAGAACGGCTCTGCCTTGGCACCAACGCCCCTTCCTCCCTCTGGGAATCTGCTTTCCTTCACTGAGACCCTTGACTGGTCAAGAAGCAGGATGCTTCGAAGAATTCTTCTCACCCTCTGTGGACACGGCTGACGTTCAGAGACCTTGGGCTCAAATGGGGACTGATAAGATTCTGTTCAGTCCCTCGCCATCTGCTGCCTGCCTGGATCACAATTGTCAGCTCTAAGCAGTGGGTTTTGATTACATTTTCCTGCCTTCTCCAATCTGGTCCTTCTCTTTTTTGTTAATCTTGAGCCTCTCGGTACTGCGTCCCAACAAGTGATTTTAATGTCTAATGATGGTGTAAAATCTCCTGAGCATGTGTCACACGTGCAGCATTTTGCTGAAGACTATGAGTCCCCGCAGTACAGGCATGAAGAGGTAGTCACACCGATCGTAATATAATGGAGGACTCTTGATGAAGCAGGGCTTCCTCATGTAAGTGGAGGTGTCAGGACTTCCCACAGAAGCAACTTTATTTAGGACGGGGTCTTGTATGTCAGTTAAGTGTCATTACTGGAGCACTTGAGTCATGGCCAAGCTTGGTTCAAAATGTCTTCTATTCTGTACAGTATCACACCCCATCCCTTTAGGGCCCATGTCACTATGAAACCTGAAAACAAAGGCACAGACAGGTGAGAAGCTGCCTGGAGTCACACTGAAGTGAGACAGTGGAGACTTGAACTCAGCTAACCAGACTGCTACTCCAGTACACTTTCTCAGGTTATGTGACCTTTGAAAAACTCTTAAATGTTTATGACTCTTTCAAGTCAAGGTTGAAACCTTCTGTCTTCAAGAAAATGCTTTCAGGAAAGAACTAGTTACTTGTTTACTTCTCTGTGTTTATCCTTCTGCTTTCAGTAACTGTTAGTTAACAGAAGACCAATTAATCTGTATTCAACGAAGCCAAGAAGAAACACTTTGGGCAACCAGGTAGTGACTGGTTTACACCAACTCGAGTCTTCTGCCCAAACAGAGTTAAGGCTTTTCTCTGTATCAGCAACATGAACCTAGAGCCGTTTCTTCATCTAAAAAGGTGTTTAATCCAGTGTTTTGTTACAAAGATTGAATAATTAATTCAATAGCATTTAATACAAAGTTTAGAATACACAGGGCTCTTCAGTAATAAATACTTTGTTTTTATATGAAATGACAAGTAGTTTCCTATAACACTCAATCCATGTATCAGTGCCAACTGCCTTTGCCCACTAAGCCATTCTAGGGTCAGTTAGCTGGAGGATGTGTCTAACCTTACTCTGTGTGCATGGTTCTGGGAAGACTGGGGTATGAGAGCAGCAGGGTTTGCTTGAGAATTTAGAGTGCAGTTTAGAACAGAAGGAACAGACCATCATTGGTGCTGTGTATGGAGGCTCAGCAGCCCAGAAGTGGGTCACCAAAAACAGAGACCATTCTTTGGTTTCACCATGTTCCTGGGGACCCTTCTGCGTAAGGTTTCAATATTCCAAGATTTGGCATCGAATACTTGTGACCCATGAGGGACAATTCTGGAACAGGAATATTCATTCTTGGCCCCACTTCCCCAACCTACCACAATGTCACCCTCACCACCCTCATCCCATCAGCCGTTCTGTGTCCTTAGCTGGCAGCCATCTCTCTGTCTCTAGACTGACCAGCTTCCTGTCTTGTGATTCTTTGCCTGAACAACCCCAACCCTAGGTTCTGGGAAAGAATGGTTGACCATCGTGCTGGAACATGGGAAGCACAAGGTGAGCCCGGAGTTCTATAAGTGATCCAAGGATGGAGGAGGTGTGTCAGCAATGTGCAGGAGCCAGCAAGGTTTGCCTGGTGAAGCTGCCATCATTGTCTGTGCCACATTACAACCTGCAGACCACGCTGAGCTAAGGAAGTGACTGGGTTCTGTTGGATTCTCTGCCTCTGTATCCTTTAACTGCTGTGTCTTCCAGCTGAAAACCCCCACCTGGCTTCTATTGGGGCCAAGTTTTCTGCATTTTAAGAAGAAAAATTATTCTACAATCTTGTAAGTGATCCTCTAATTTTGAGGCATAGCTGGTGTCCTGTTGTTCCCACCCTCTGTGTGTTGTGTGTATTTCATTTCTGGCTCCCTCTACACTCACCTCAATGTGTGTTGATAAGCCTGTGTCTCTCTAGAATGTGCCTGGAGAGCAGGCATTATGTCTCAGTCAACAAGCATTTCCTGCATAGATAACAGGTACTGTTGGGAACTTTGGCCAAGATTGGCTGTTCCTTCTCAATCATTGGTCCCATGACCTACCTAAGTCCTACAAGTAGGACTTTCCTCTCTTACCCAGTTAGTACAGGGCAGTTCTATGTATTCTACTCAAAGAGCATCCTGGATCTGCCCTCTGCTTGACTTCTACCCATGCCCAGGCCACTATCAGCTGTCCCCTAGGACAGCTTCTTACCTGGTCTTTGCATTCTGCATTCCATCTGTTCTCTGCAGAGTCCAGCCAGTGTGGTCTTCCTAAGTTTGTGTTTGGTCCAGGATGCTTGCTTTGACTGTTCCAAGGTTTCCTTTGCCTCTCAGATGATTGCAGAGGGAAGTGTGGTTCTCCTCACTGGTCTCTGAAATCCTGCCTCAACTCTTCTTAGTCCAACCATCATCTGTGGGTTTTGGGAGTACAGCTTCCTCTGGTGGGTCACCTCTGATATTTAAAAGTGGGTCAGATCATCAGTTGGGTGCAGCCTTCATTCCACCTGTGCTTATGGAGTCCAGTGTCCAGGTTTGGTAGGACTCAGGGGTCTTATGGGATGCTGGATTTCAGTGATAGTGTTGTACAAGTCTGGGTCAAACTGAAATAAACTGGTCACAGCATTTGCAATGGATTGTTGGCTTATGTGATGCCTGCTTACAAGATGGAGAAGCAGGAGAACAAGGAGACTTGTGTCTTTGTCACATTTCTTTTGGGGGGCCTATTATGCCACCTGGCTTTGTTGGTACTTTGTAAATATGTGTTGGGTTCATGGACAATTGGAAAGATAGTGCTAAAAGGATCCTCTCAACTTTTCCATCTGGGATTCGATGCAGGCAACCTGTGAGTGAATGAGTAATAACAAAACGATTTTCACAAAGTCTTTGGGCAGCAGTAGGGTAATTCTGCTTGTGGGATGCTCAGAGATGAGACTAACATTCTGTTTCTAAATGGAAATCTCACCTGCAAACATGAGAGTCAAAAGGCAAGCAGTATGTTACTGCATTAGTAAAGTAGGATCTGCAGCTTACTGTGTTGAGTGTGGTCCACCCATCTATCCACCCACCCACCCATCCACCCACCCACCTACCCATCTACCCATCTACCCATCCATCCATCCATCCATCCATCCATCCATCCATCCATCCATCATTAGAATCATTGTATGAGGTGTATACTTCTTTTTAACTCTCCCTTGTAAGTGAGATTGATCAGAGATGGTAATGTTAAGACAGGAGTTCAAAGTAAGAGCACGGAACACATTGGAGAAGAGGCAGACCCCTTAGCTGATGGCTTTTCCTCTTTGCCCATTTGGTGCCTCTGTGTGACAGATGCCACAGTATAGGACCCCCAGGGAAGAAGGGGATCCAATGAAAGAAAGAACATTCAAAACTGGAGACAGAAGCAGCATCACCTCAAACATCAGGGCTTCCCAGAGAATCAGAGCCATCTCAGAGAAAGCCTAAAGGGAACAGGGTCTGTGCAGCAGGAAATCAGGGCCATGTGAGCCTTCCAGAGGATCCAAACTTGAAAATTCTCTTTTTCTATAGAGGAGAAGTGGGATGCTGTGTGCATTTATTTTCTCATGACACAAAAGGTAAATTAATCCTCTTAGACCAGAGGGTTTTTTTTTCTTTTTATTACATTCTGAGTAATTTCCTTGAGATAAAAAGCAAAAACAAAAACATTTTTTAAGAGATACTGGCAGTAAAACTAGATTCTCCCACATCTTAGATGAAAACGTGTGCCATTATTCATACATAATCTGATTCCAGATGATTCCTTGTTTACAGTTTGTTTTTTGTATTTCCTTATGTAAGCAAGAATTAATACATCCAGACATGAAAGAAATAGATTCAATTATTTTTACTGCGTCTCTTTAGGACGTGCAATATGTCTCCTTTAACTCTCAATGGCATGCAAAACAGTCAGAGAAAGCTACAAATAAAAACCTATAGAAACAAAGACAAACACTGCAAAGCAATTGTGTGTGCTTTGGGGGTTTGCCCAGCTCTGCTTCCTGCCTGGCACCTACCTGGCACTTTCCTAGACCTGCTATTTGCCAACCACCCTGCCTTGCAGTATCAGAGAACCTCCTAGTTGAGCTGAGAGCAAGATAAGCATCCAGATATGCATGCTTTCTGTACATCTGAAGGTGGGAGATTCCAGTGGGGGAAAATGTCCTAGCTCTGCCTGGTTTTCACATTTCCAGCCCAGAGAGCTGCCTGCTGATGCTAATGTGTGCACATAGTCCAGGGAGTAAACGTCTGTTAATTTCAAAGCTTATTAGGGAATTTTAACAGCCTTGGATGCTTCCTACTTCCTGACTATGGCGAAGAGTACTCCAACTAGCACTGGGTTGCTAATATCTCTTCAAGATTCTGCTTATGAGTCGGCAAGATGGATCACTGAGTAAAGGCCTTGTCACTAGGCCTGAGGACCTGAGTTCAATCCCTGGGGCACCTGTGGTTGAAGGAAAGAACTGATTCTCAAAGTCAGAACACTTCCACATATTGTCCTTGGCACACAAACACTTGCCCACTTTGTACACACACACACACACACACACACACACACACACACAGAGAGAGAGAGAGAGAGAGAGAGAGAGAGAGAGAGAGAGAGTTTAAGACCTGTATTTTATGCAATAATACAACCTTTTCATTTTAATTGTGTGTGTGTGTGTGTGTGTGTGTGTGTGCGCGCGCGGCACATGTGAATGCCCACAAGCATACCTACTTGTGGGATGCTCACACAATTGAAATTTCTATGATATTTATTTATTATGCATATATGCATGCATGTGTGTGGGGTGTGTTCATGCTTCTTTTAGAGCCAGAGAGTGACATTATGTATTTTCCTCAGCCACTCTTATTATTATTATTATTAATTATTATTGACGTAGAGTCTCTCTGAACCTACTGCCCAGACTGGCTGGCCAGGGAGTCCCTGGGGGCCTATTATCTCTGCCTCCCTGCACTGGGGTTGACTGCAGATAGCCAATCTCAGCAACATTTCAAATCCATCCTCCACACCTGTGCAGCAAGCATGGACTTTGTGAGCTTCAGACTCTCTTAACTCCGAGAGACTTCCACACTGTTCTCACAGTGGCTGTGCCAGTCTTCATTCTACCAAGGGGCACAATGCCATCTTCCTTGGAGACCTTACTTAGTGATGGTTATCTTAAGAGTTGTGAGGCTGGGCCGGGCAGTGGCGGCAGCGTACACCTTTAATCCCAGCACTTGGGAGGCAGAACGGGCAGATTTCTGAGTTGGAGGCCAGCCTGGTCTACAGAGTGAGTTCCAGGACAGCCAGAGCTACACAGAGAAACCCTGTCTCAAAAAAAAAAAAAAAAAAAAAGAGTTGTAAGGCTGAATCTCAATGTAGTTTTGGTCTATTTTCCTTTATATACTGAATGCCCCTGTATGCACTGGCTGGACATTTGCTTGCCCTCTTTAGAGAAACATCTATTCAAGGCTGTTTTTTATATCAGCTTGTATATATCTGCTATTGAGTTGAAGTAACATCTTATAAATTTTGGAAGTCAAATACTCCTGGGATAGATGATTTGTATATATTTCCCCCCACTCCCTGACAGTCTTCTATTCTGTCAGTAATTTCTTTGGCTGTGCAAGAGTGGTTTAGCTTCCTATATGTGGTGGTTTGAGTATGCTTGGCCCATGGGAAGTGCCGCTATTAGGAGATGTGGCCTCCTTGAAGTAGGTGTGGCCTTGTTGGAGGAAGCATGTCACTGTGGGGGTGGAGTTTTGAGGGCCTATGCTTAAGTTCTATGTATATGCAGAAGAGACCCTACTCCTGACTGCCTGCAAAAGACAGTAGTCTCTTGCTACTGACTTTGGATCAAGATGTAGAACTTTTGGCTCTTCCAGCACCATATCTACCTGGACACTACCATGCTTCCCATCATGATGATAATGGACTGAACCTCTGAAACTGTAGGCCAGCCCCAATTAAGTGTTTGCCTTTATAAGAGTTGCTTTCGTCATGATGTCTCTTCACAGCAATAAGACCCTAACTAAGACACTCTGCGTTCTCCTCTTCATCCTTCCTTCCTACTGTTGCCTACGGTAGCACACCCATGGCAACACCCATGTTACCTTGATCAACAGTATGAAGCATCTACCTATGTCTTCTAGTGTTCCATAATTTTTAATTCTTATATTTAAAGCCTTTTCAAGGAATGAGTAGACAAAATAAACGTGGTATGTGTGTCTATGTGATCATAAAATTTGTATATATTTATTGTATATAAAATACATGTAATGAAGAGGGTGGAGAAAAGGCTCATTAGATAGAAGCAGTTGTTGCTTTTGCAGATGGCCCAGGCTATGGCCTTAGAATCCATACAACACAGCAGCTCAGAACTATCTGTAACTCCAGGAGAATCTGATACTTATTTCTGGTCTCTAAGGGCAACAGATGTAGCAAATGGTACAGATACATGCATTCAGACAAATGCACAGATAAAGTATGGAGAAACAAATCTTTAAAAAAAATATATGGAAATTGGATCCTTAGAGGCTTCCAGAGACCGAATCATTACCCAAAGAGCAAGCACAGGCTGGACCTAGGCTTCCTGTCCATATGAAGCAGGTGAGAACCTTGATCTTCATGTGCAGCTGCTCCTGAGCCTGTTGCCGGCCTACCCACCTGCCTTCCTGTGGATCTTGTACCCCTAAATGGACAGCCTTGTCTGCCTCAGTCAGAGAGCATGTGCTTAGTCTCACAGCGACTTGATGTGCGGGGAGGAGTGTATGTGTGTTGTGTTAGTGTGTGTGTGTGTGTGTGTGTGTGTGTGTGTGTGTGTATGTGTTGGTAACACCCAGAAGGGAACTTCCCCCTCTTGAAACATAGAATGGGAGAGGAATTACATGAGGGGCTACGGGAAGAGAGGAAAGTCTGTTATTGGGTTGTAAAGTGAATACATAAACATGTATTTTTTTTTAAAGAAAGAAAGAAAAATTAGGGAATAGCATGCAACCTTCAAAAGGCAACTCCATACTATGTAAGGACATGGGTGATACCTGAGGACATCATTCTAAGTGAAATCAACCAATCATAGAAGTAAATTCATGTCTTATTTTGGTATTATTATGCTAAATAATTTAGAGTTTACATCATAGACTCTGAGGATAGAATGATGGTCACTGGGGTTATGAGAGAGGAGAAAATGGGAACTTGATAATCAATCAAGCGCAGACACATTTACTCTTACAAGACGATTAAGTCTCAGAAGCGTACTGGACAATGTTGGGTCTTCAGTCATCAATAGTGTATGGTAAACTAAAGTCATTAATAGTGCATTATAAACTGAAAATTTGGCTAAGTAGGCAGATATATTATTTAATTTTGTCTTTTTAAAATCAGAGTAAAATAAAACATGATCCCACTGCATACTAGAAATCTTAAATGAGGCTATCAAATGGCTAAGAATTTGAATTTAAGGAGCAAAGCCCTTGTGTCGGTACCATGCAGAATGGATGTTTCTTAAATTTGAAGATCCCTCACTATCCTCACTGTAGATTCAGCCCTGATATGCTCTGGCATGAACCATGTTTCTGGAAGTCTTTCTCTGGTGATCCCAGTAATGTACACTTTACTAGCATCCTATGTACAGCTCTGTACACACTAAACGTTTTTCAAATATATGTTTCTACCTCTTTAATTCACTGGTCACATGTTGTTCCCTCGTGGCCTTCATTATAAGAAAAACACAGAAATCTTTTTAAAGTTAATGCAGAAATTAGAGAGCAGATCTTTGATAGGGTTTATCAGCTGTGGCAGTAACAGGGCTGTAAATTTTGACCTTATGAATTCAGAATATGATGGCCGCTGGGATCTCGTGGCCTCTCATCTCCCTGTCAGCCCCTGAAGACTCTTTGAAAAGATTAAACTGGCTTTATTTTCTCTCCAATTCAAATAAAGTATACTCCTTGTCATCTGTTGGTCATTGCAGGCTCAGAGGACAGTTGGACCTTACGCAGCTGGACACCACTGTGGGACTCAAGGGAATGTGGTAGGAGCTTCCCCAGTCTTGAGCCCGTGCCTGCTCTGTTCTTAGCAGTTCATGGAACCCTCACTTCCAGGACCCAACTTGGAACCCAGCAAGAAGGGCCGTGCCCTGGGAGCTGTGTGCTAGAGTGTGTACGCACAGTTCATGACCTCGGTTCTGCTTCTCTGCTGACTGTGCCTGTCCCCACTGGGAGGGGAATCTAGGCTTGTGTCTGCCCAGAATCCACCTCCTCTCTTCTAGACTGCCATTGGCCTGCTGAAGGTTTGGGGTATCCTGTCTATAGCTGCGTACATATCTTTCCTTGGTCTGCTGTCCTATAGATAGATGACACTGCCAAAGGAGTATCTCCAGCTACAAAAGGTGGAACTATGGACCACTTACTGAAGGGTGTTTAGGTCATTGTGAATGTGCTCCTGAAGCTGGGTCCAGATTCCTTCCTGGATATGAGATGTATGATTTTGTTACATTAGGTCATAGGATTCAAAGTCCCAGAGAACAACTGACCACAGACTGAAACTTGCAACCTGTGAGACGAAATAACCCTTTTCTTTCTTTCAGTTGATAATGTCTAGTGTTTGTTGCCCTTATGTGAAGCTGACTAGTACAGGTGGTGATTAACTGGGATGTGGATGGTAAGGGGCCCGGGACGCAGCAGTGTCTGGAACCCTGCTCATGATTGACCTTGCTCATGAAGGGTCTTTGTGTGCTTTTTCTTTAGCCTCTCAGGGGCTAGGAATGGGCTCATCCACCTCAGTCCTACCAGGCTTTCTTATTACTCTCTATTTTATAGGGAAAGAATGATGAAAATTGGGGGCTGGAGAGATGGCTCAGTGGTTAAGAGCACTGACTGCTCTTCTGAAAGTTCTGAGTTCAAATCTCAGCAACCACATGGTGGTTCACAACCATCTGTAACAAGATCCGATGCCCTCTTCTGGAGTGTCTGAAGACAACTACAGTGTACATACATATAATAAACAAACAAACAAACAAACAAATAAATCTCTTTAAAAAATGATGAAAGTGTATCATATATGTATAAAATTATGGAAGGATATTTTTAATTAAAAAGAAAGTGGCTACAGTTGGTTTCCCCTAGAGTTTCTGGTGTGATACTGGTCTATACTGGCCCTGTGTCTTAAGAGTAGGAAACAAATAGAGGCACACAAAGAACTTGTAATGATGACTTATTGTCCTAACGCATCCACACTGATCTGCTTATAAAGTAAACATCTCTTTCCTAGTTAGTATCCAATCACAATAAAATGAAAGCCCAGCTGCAGTTTTTTTTTTAAACAAAAGAAACTTGGAGCCCAGAAGAGTCAAAAGGGGTGATGCAGCCCAGGCTCTGACTCTGCAGTCTGGCAGAAGAGCCCTCACTCACTATCCTCAGAGTCTCCATAAGCTATGACTTCATTCTTCAGATTCCCACCCCTGGTCATACAATGTCATCATGACACCAAAAAACATGGAAAGCTTCCAGGGACTGGGACCTGCACTGAGAATCCGATTCAACACGAAAGTCAGAATTATCCACAGAAACAGATTGATTCATGTGACTATGGAGGCTGATAAATCACATGACTAGTCACATGACTGGGAGGCTAGAAATGCCTGAAAACAGGAGGACATGCAGTCAGAAACATACGTAATGATTTTCATCTGAAATGCCCCTGACAAGCATATGTGTTTGAATACTTGGTTCCCAGCTAGTGGCCTATTTGAGAAGGATATAAATGCTTTAAGAGGTAGTGTGTGACAGTATTCACCCAAGATACAGAACCAGTGTATATGAAGTATGAGTAGCACCAGCTTAAATCTGTAAGTATTGTTTGGATTATGTTATTGGGATTATGAGTGAAGAGTTACTTATAGCAGCAGAAACCATATAGCTATATCACCCAATGCTCACCCTAATATGAATGACAGACAGCTCAAGATAGCTGAAAACCTGGAGCCTACTGCACATTATGAAGGCAGATTGAAAGCTTAGAGAATGTCTCTTTCAGGTCTGAGTCTCTTCCAGGCAGCTTGGCCAGCCTATAGTTTCTCTAGACAGCTTAGTTTGTTTAAAAATCAGTCTTTGACAGAGAGCCCAGCTGGTCTCTGTGTCTTTCATCTCACCTGGCTGGTCTGAGACTGTCAGCAGTCTTCACTTCTTATATGTAGTGTAGAGTTTTAGCTACACCAATTTATGCTTCTGGTGGGTCCCAGGGAATCTTTGGATCTGTGAATGAAAGACCCACACACATTAGCTTATTTTTGAGATGCCTTGGCTGTCTCAAAGGCTAGGCACTCCTAGACCTTCCCCTGCTACCCCAAGCCCAATAGGGAAGTGGCCAGTGGCCACCCACTGAAATTCTCACATGGCTGGTTGGCTTTGTCTCTTGCAGCTTCTATGTCCACCCATCTCCCACTGCTTCACCATCACCCTGCTCTCCTCTCCCCTGCATCCTAGTCCACGGCACTCTAAGGGTCCCACCTTGTCTCCCTTTGCTCAAACATTGGCTGCTGGCGCCTTTATTAATTGATCAAAATCAGCTAGGGACAAGGACATTTAGTGTTTGGACATGCAGATTCCCGATTGAATCAAAGGATTAGAACCAATCTCCAGTACTTATATCCCTGAGGAAGGAGGGGCCTAGTAAATTTGCTGAGTTTCAGGGACTGTCTGAAGCTTTTCAGTTCTTTATTTCCTCCATTTAATGGGCTTCCTTGCAGGATGGAATGTTTTACCGCCCTTTAAAATACCATAGATCTTCCATTCATGTTGGAGGTTTATCTTGAAGTTAATTGCTGCCCGACAGGAAGCAGGCCTAGTTGGAGGAAGTGGGTAATTGGAGGAATGTCCTTGGAGGTATATGATTTCTGGTTCCTTCCTCTTACACTTTCTTCTTCTTGATATGACAAGATTCAGGAAGCTACTATCACATGCCCTCATCACTACAGAGAGAACTTCCAATCACCTTGCCTTCTTCATCATGATGAACTCTTCCCTTTGGAAGTATGAATCTAAATAATGAATTCTGCACCTAGTGTTCACAAAGGTGTTTTGTCACAGATGAGAAAAGTGAGCAATACTTCATAGTGTCCAGTGTCACCCTGAAGACCAGGGCTGCTGAAACCAGGGGAAGCCAGTGTCCCAGCCGATGCCACCAGGCTGAGTTCTTCCTTCCTTGCCTCCCTGCCTCCTTTGTCCAGTACCTGAAGAGATTGCACCAGGCTAACACATTGAGAAGGCTGCTTTTTTATTCAGTCCATCAACTGAAATGCCCCTTTCTTTCAGAATTGTCCTCAAACACAACTAGAAATTCCTGAACTGAGTACCCCGTGGTTCGGAAACAACAGTATACACGTGACCATCACAGTCTGTTAGAACTTTCAGTGTCTTGTCACTATGGGTCAGCAGTTACTCACAGAGTTCTTTGATTGTGAGTTCATTCTAGGAGTCCGAGAAACTGAATTAGTACCTGAAGATACCAGGGCACAGGACTACTCCATCAAGTCTGAGACTGCTATTCAAAGTCATCAATGAGATGAGCTAGTAACATTCCCATAGTCCCATGAGATCCAATACGGCATCTATTATGTTCTTTGGACTTTCAAATGTCAATGAATCAAAATAAAGTTAAATTAAAATTCTGCTCATCGCAATAACACGCTCGTTGCAAGGACCTGGTAACCCTGTGTGGCAGTCGCTACTAAATAGAGTATTCCTGTCAGTGTCAAGGGAACTGCTGGACAGCACAGACCTGGACAACCTGAGCTGACCTTTAATTGATACAGGAAAGACTCATCGCTTTTTCTTTTTTCTCTTCTTTTTTTTTCTTTTCCCCAAGTGTCATCTGAGTTTTCTGATATAAACATGATGAATCAATAAATTTGGTCAAATCTTGTTTGATCGAAAGTTAAATTGTGACTAGATGTGGTGGCACATGCCTTTCATCTACAACTTGGGAAGCAGAGGCAGGAGGATCAGGAGTTCAAGGTTATCCTTGGTTCTATAACAGGCCTTGGAGGCCAGCATGGGCTCCCTGAGAATGTGTCTCAAAGTAAAAGAAGAACAACAACCAAACCAAACCAAACAAAACTAAAACATGGCCTAGATATGGTGACAGATGCCTTTAATCCCAGCACTTTGGAAATTGAGGCAAGAAGCTTACAAGTTTGGGGCCAGTCTGGGCTACCTAGTGAGACCCTGTTTAGCAACAGCAAAAAGCCAAAATGCACCCTTGTTATTTAAGGCATTTACTTGCTGTTGTGCCTTCCAGTTCTCTCACAATGTAGGAGGAGCAGTGAGGCAGAACTCCATATGCTTGGGAAAGTCAGTTGCGATTTGAAAAGCCATCTTATCCCAGGAATGTGTGCTGGAGAAGGCATGAGCTCTCAGGAAGCCTCAAGGTATTAACCTGTACTCTTGTCAAAGCATCCAACACAGGCAGAGGTGGCATGGTCCATGTATGTGGCACCTCTGTGTAACATCCGCCGGTGCCGAGGCACGATCGAAGCCATCTATTGCCCAAATATGTGACTTAAAGAATCCAGAGCACAGGAGATGTAAGCCAGGGGTAGAGCACATCCTAGCATGCATGGGTTTTAGGTATTATCTCTGGCAACCCATCCTCAAAAGAAATAAGGAGAAAACTATAAACTGTATTGTTTTTAAGTCTCTAAGTGTTGAGTCATGTCTCCTGTAACAGAGTAACCAGAAGAGAATTCCTCCAGCTAGATAATGACAGAATAAACAGATCTGTCACTCACCTCTAGCTTAGAGTTTCTTTTGAGTCTCAAAAGGAAAACAAAAAAAGATACCAGATGCACTGATTGTTCATCGATGGGGCGGGGAGTCGGGGTGAGGGGTGAGGAGGGAGGTGGGAGGTGGGAGGTGGGAGGGGAGGGCAGCTGACTCATGGCTCTGTCAGGAAAGGGGACACATATACACACAGTCACACACACACAAACACACATACATACACACATAGTCACACACACACACACACACANTATATATATATATATATATATATATATATATATATATATATATATATATGTTAAGGCTATAGGACTCTGAAGTATTGTGGGAATAACTTCTTAGATTATAAAGAGAAAGTGAGACAGGCAGTGGTGGCACACACCTTTAATCACAGCACTTAGGAAGCAGAGGCAGGCCTCGATTTCTGAGATCGAGGCCAGCCTGGTCTATAGAGTGAGTTCCAGGACAGTCAGGGCTACCCAGAGAAACCCTGTCTCAAAAAACAACAACAACAACACAAAAACACATAAAAAGAAAGTGATACAATGGAAAAATAATCCCAGAACTAAACCAGATCTGAAAACACACATACAAGCAACATTATATGGACTGAACAGATTATATTTAGGAATATATATGAAAATACATATATGCAGTCAATAACAATTACTGAGAAGAGAGATCATGCATTTGAAAGAAAGTAGGGGGGAAGAAAGGGAAAGGAGAGATTTAATTATAGTATAAGCTCAAAAAATAAAATAAAATAAAATGGCTGTTGGAAGAATAAATTATACCCATGCCATAACAAATGCTTATCAAAACCAAGCGGGGACCAGCAAGATGGGTTAGTGGGTAAAGAGGTACTTACTTCGAAATGCCTTGGACCTACATTGTGGAAGGAAAGAACTAACTTCTAGTAATCGTCCTCTGACCTTTGATTGTGCCTCATTCACAAGTATGCAAGCATTCATATAACACAACAGATATACTTAAAACAGCAAAAGTAATGGAAAAATACCCTGGTAGTAAGAAATGCATATTTTAAAAGCAAAAAAACAAAAGCTGGACGTGGTGGCACATACTTTTAGTGCAGGCACTCAACCTGTTCTACATAGAAAGCTCCAGGACAGCCAAAAGTTATATAGAGAGACCCTGTCCCAAAACAAACAAACAACAACAAAAAAACAATAACAAAGAAAATAGAAGGAAACCTTCGCACAAGAGGACAAATAGAAAGGCAGTGTTATTAAGAAGACAGAGCAGAGAAAGAAGCCCTTCATCTCCGAGTCTGGTTGAAGCCTTGTCCAGCCTTGTCAAGAAGCCCAACTTAATTAACATTTGTTGGAAAGGCTGCCAAAATAGAGATGATACTTTTTTAAAAGAGGAATGTTAAAATATCAAGTCACCATTCCTAAGACCTATAGGGCCTTTCTCCTTTCCCAGTTCTAAATCTATAGTGTGGGATTTTCACAAGAAACCCCACTACAGTAACTCTTGTTATTCATGTAACTCATGGTTTCATCTTAACAGCTCACAGCCCCTGAGCACACCTCTCCCCACCCCACTTAGACCTCTCCTGCATAAACTCCAAACTATCTTCCTACTGGCTTATCTCACAGTTCCCTCCTGCAAAAAAGCCATTATTCCCATCTCACTGAGCTGACCAGTTGGGCCAGTGAGTGGATAAAGGCGCTTGCGGTTAAGCCTTCAGAGCGGAGTTGTCCCCAGAGCCTGCACAAATGCTGTGACAATTGTAATGTACAGTGTGGGACCCCAGGCTGCCAGCAGCACTGGCACAGGCAGTCTCCAGACCATGCCACAGTGCCATGACACCCAGATGCAGAAGTTCTGAATGCAGCAGCTACTAAACTTATTACTATTAAGAAACATATAACGAATAAGCCACATGCCCTGGGTTTAATAATGCAATTCGTGGGAGCAGACTAAAACATAAAGGAACGGTCCTAGCTACATTCCAATGAAACCTAATTTACAAAATCAGGTCGTGGGCCAGCTCTGCACTACAGGTCACGCTGCGACTGGATGGCTACTCTTGTGGTCTACTTTGTATTTAATCTCTACCATCATCTATCCATCCGTCCACTCCCTACTCTGCCAGCCTGTTATCTGTCCATCCTGTTACTGACTCTGCATCCTATTGAGGTCCCACATGCACAGGAAGCATAGACTTCCATATTAGGTGGAGCATCCTCTTCTCAAATCACCCTGACTGAGGCAAGAGGACACGTGGTAATGGTGGCACTCAGCCCCGGCTGCCACCCAGATTAGTGAAGCTGTGGCACGATTCCCAAGTCAGGAAACCATTCTTTTGCTTCTAATTGCCTCTTATGCCAACCACACACCAAGCTGTTTTCTTTCTTTTTTCTTTTTCTTTCTTTCTTTTTTTTTTTTTTTTTGGAGACAGGGTTTCTCTGTGTAGCTCTGGCTGTCCTGGAACTCACTCTGTAGATCAGGCTGGCCTCGAACTCAGAAACTTGGAAATATGCTTGCCTCTGCCTCCCAAGAGCTGGGATTAAAGGTGTGTGTCACCACTGCCCAGCCAAGCTGTCTTCTTTACTTCTTAATTTCTCAAGCTTCAAGGAGAGAAAAACAAAACAAAGCAAAACAAAACAAAAACAAAAATAACAAATAAGCCGATCACCTTAAAATCAGAGCTGCAATTAAAACCTCTTTTCCCAGACATGCCGTATAGAGAGGAGAGGCAGAGGGGTCCCTTGAAAGGCACCCTGTGTCCCTTAGCATTCTCCAGCTTTCAGTCCCGCCTGATGTGAGAGCTGGCCTCCATCATCACTGCTATGACTTTGCCACATCCTGGAAGAACCTTCTTGGGGACCCTCTGAGCACTGTATTGTTCCCCTGTGAAAATGTAAAGAGCATCCATGTCCCCGGAGTTACTCTGTTGGTCCTGAAGAACTTGCCAAGCCTACCTCAGCTGCTTGGATGACAAAGACTAACTAACTCCCAGTGCTAGCCAGGCTGCTGCTTTGTCACAGATATAACGCTGCCTGGAAAATATTGAGCTGCCAATGGGAGATGAACATAGACCACCGGGGCCAATTCCTCTTGTTACAAAGGCAAGCTGGGAGACACATATATGGATCTACATGTGAAAAGGAAGAACTACTGCTCTGTGGATTTGCTCTTTGTCTTCTTTTTCCACATCTGGGAAGCAAGGCAGTAAGGGTCCTTGACATTAGCATGGGGTCTTGGGTTTAAAAACAGCCCGCAAGACTGTCTCCATAGCTTTGTACCCCTCTCTAGTTTGCTGGCTGAGCCTTCTGACCTGGGCACAGAGATTCAAAAGGCCTTTGGTTTAAACAGGTGCTGAAAGCCAGGGCAAGCCAAAATATTTTGCTCTTTCTGGGTCATGAACTGTTTGCTGTTGGAAACATCTATATGCACAGATATATAGGCTAAACATAACAGAAGCACGGGAAATGATGACAGCAGTCTTTGGGAGGCAGGAGGGAGCCCCCAGACTCCAATAAAGTCTATCTCTTAAGCACATACCTCTTGCTTGTGGCCACAGTGACAGGCAATAAATTATCCACGTTGGTTCAAAGGGCAAGGTCACCTCATAACAACATTGTCCATATGATGCAGTCAAATCAACCCTGTTCCCAAAGTATCATTTAGAGAAATCACGTGCATGTGCGTGTGTGTTTGTGTGTGTATGTGTGTGTCTGCATTTGTGTGTATGTGTGTGGTATGTGTATGGTGTATGTGTATTTGTTTGTGTGCATGTGTGTACATGTGTACATGAGAGTGTGTTTGTGTATGTGTGTGTGTGTATTTGTGTATAGGAGTGTGTGTGTGTGGTATGTGTGCATATGTGCATGTGTGTGGTGTGTGTGTGCATGTGGTGTGTGTGTTTGTGTATAAGGTGTGTGGTATTTGTGTATAAGAGTATGTGTGTGGTGTATGTGTGGTGTGTCTGAATGTGTGGTGTGTGTGTGTGTGTGCGTGTGTGTAGAGTGTATGTGCGTTTTATGGCATACACATGGGTGAGTGTGTGAGTGAGTGTGAATGTATGTGCGCATTTGTGCTATGTGTGTTCAGAGCGAGGTAAGTACGCAACCCTGTCTTTCAAAGGCAAAATCACCATCATTAGATGAAATGCTACAAGTTCATTTCCAAAATAAAGCAAGTGAGAAGGAAGGAGCGTAAAGACTGGGTGTTTAGACAGGCCTGCGAGCCCCCTTGTGACCTTGCTCTGATATTTAACAAAACATTAATCTTCTTGCCAGCAATTATAAAGGATACAGTGATGTCGCTGGCTCTCCGAGAGAGAGCAATAGTGATTCCATTGTTCCTCTTTATTTATGCCTTGGCTGTACCAGGCAGATGAGGTAAGTTGGGGCTTTGATATGTTATTATTCCACACTGGCAATACATAAAGGATGCTTACACAAATATCTGTCTGTTTCCGAGGCTCTGTTTCACAGCTCCTTACAACTCCAGATCAAAGCGTTTCAACATTTTATTATGAAATCATGAAAATCCTCCTCTAGTTTGCATATGAATTATAGTCTTTTTTTCAAACCACCAGTGTACCCTGGTGGCAGTGGCTTTTGAACCAAGAAAGGGAACAAGGTGTTAGATCCCGCCCCCCCAGAAGGCTGTAACTAGTGGGCTAATCCTGTCCAGTGCAGTTTGCCAGGGAGCACTGGGGTCCCTGGGAACACAAAAGCCCGGGGGTGGGGGCCCGAGAGGCAGAGCCAAGCACCATGGCTTTTCTTTCCCTTGTTGGGAAACAAAACTTGGTGTGAAAGCCTCCATTTGGGAGCGAAGGAGAAATGAAAGGTTACACACCTCGTGACTTCAAGATAAACAAACAAACAAACAAAAAAAGCCATCTTCGCCTTCCTGAAATGAAATCCTCACCCAGAGGTTGGTGTAGAAACTGTGTTTACCTTGAGTGGGGACTTAGCAGTTGTCACTCAGCCCTCTTGCTCCTGTAAATCTAGCAAGAGGAGAAGTACTTGCTTTTGTGGGATTAGCATATAAACTGGGTCTCTTCCTTTTCAGCTAGCCCCCTTCACTGGGGGACAGTTAATAATCTCCTTTGGAATTCGGGGGTGGGGTGGGGTGGGAGGGCTGGAAGGGTGCTGCCTGGCACTTTTGATGTCTCCAGAATGCATATGTGCTTGGCGTGTGGATTCTTTGACTTGGGGAATTTTTTTTTTTTTTTTTACGTGGATCTATATAGAGAATGGGTAGAAATCAAGACCAGCCCATACTCGTGAAGGAAGTTTGGAGGATGAGGAAGAGCCTCTGTGCTTCTGGAAAATGATCTTCCATCCTTCTTCCTTGTCTTCCATCTTCCCTCACTCCCTTCTTCCTTCCAAGCCTGAATCACTGAGCTACATTTCCAGTCCTGGGAAATACATTTTAGACTTGTCTCTGTCTTCACTTAGCACCTGTGCTCTGGGTGTGTCTATCTCAGTGATCGTGGGAATGATGTGTGTCTTAGCTAAGTGTGGAGGAGGAAGAGGTGTATCATGGGGAGTGGGAGATGGAAAGTAAGAGGCAGTCCTCTAGTGTATATCAATGTGACCATCTGCGTTAGATGCAACCTGCTGCCCAGGGTGTGTGGGGGTATGGACAGTGGCTAAAGCTCTGAACAGCTAATGACAGGACACTGTAGGTTCTGTCCTCAAAGATTGTTTTCCCATTGTTTCTATGGGAGGGGACGGGGCAGAGGAAAAAGTAGGAGCTGGTGCAAAGTTTCCAATTTTTTCTACTGACCAGCTGGGCCATGTCTCTTTCTGGCTTTTTCCCCCTGAGGATACTGCAAAGAAAATTCTGTGGGGACATAATACCCCTTAGGGGGAAAAAATCTTTATTTCAGCTAATAGCACCGCAGGGAGGGCGTATAGATAGCACTTGGTGTAAATGATTTGTCAAGGGGCTTACTGTTTATCAACATTTGTCAGAAATAGAGGCAATCACTTCATCTCACCACCTCGATCGCTGATATTTTCTGATGTCATGAGACTTAGGGCCACCATCCTACCAATCTGGCTCTATCAGGCTCAGCAGCAGCCATCTTCGCTCTCACAGGCTTCACGCTTCCTCTCTGACCCAGGTGTCTGTGCAGGACACATCTCCCTAGGGGAACTCAAATGTGGCGTTTTACAACCCAACTGTAAACAATTGATGATGTCTGCCTAGCATCCAAGTGGAGGGCTCTGAAGCCTGAACTGTCCTGAGGACCCTAGAGGTGTGTGTGTCAAGCACAGTGGTTTGTGCTTAGGCCCTGCACGGCCATGTTCTGTGCATCTCCTGAACTGCCCACACTTCCCTTTGCTTATGAGTGGATCACTCATAGGTCCTTGTCCTTCCTGTTCCATGACACTTCCTTGCTGTGGCCACTCCTTCTTCATCTCCATATCCAAACATCTGTCGGACCCCAGCTTCTGCTGCTAACTGGCTTGTTGTCCTATGAGTTCTGACTTTGCTTATGTGGTCCTCCCTGAGACATGAGACATCTTAGAGGTTGTCTTAGCATCCTTTTTGCTTATCAGATGCTGACCTAGGAGGACCTGCTGGTGCTCAGCCTGGCATCAAGCTTTAGCTAGCACTGAAGAAATCTCCCAGGTCATTCGAAAGGGACTTTAGAGTGTTCCTATCCATCGTCACATCCCAGGCTCTCAGTTTTGTCTTTAGAGGTGTACCTGTTTTCCTGTAACATCTATATTAACCACCTTTTAAAAGGCTAATAAATATTCAATGTCTTACCAGAAAAGAAATTGTTCTAATTGCTCTGAACCCCCAGTATTTCTTCTGATACTCAGGAAGAAAGCAGCGGCTGTCACATTACTGTGTCTGTGGCTAATTTGAACACGGATGTGTCACTTTGTTTAATTCTTCTGTTCCATTGAAGGAGTCCTTTCCAGATGTCTGACATTCAGTAAGAGACAACTTAAATTTGGAGTAACCCACCCCCACTTTACTTGCTGCAGCTTTGTGGGGACTTCACAAATCTGTGGTGAGTCCTGTCTCCATTGGTGTTGTTTCTGAATGACCCATCATCAAATAAAAGCTTCTTGGTGTCGCTTAGGACCTCAGCAAAGGTGTGACTTCCTTAGTGCCTCTTAAAGGAAAGAGAAACCATTACAATTAAGACCATGCCAAAACAGCTATTGACCAAAAAGAAAGGGTCACTCTTAACTTAAGAATTTGCACCTGGAACACTAAAATGATTAATGGTGTGTTCCCAAGCTGTTTGCCCAAAGGATGCTTTCTTCTTATTATCCGGGGAAAACATGATCCTAGTCCAACAAAGCTGGGGAAAGCCAGCTCTTCTGATAGCGGAACTCAAGCTCTGTAAAGCCACTGGAGAGGACAGAGAAAGGGGGAAACAATGCCACCCAATATATTCTTGTGCTTATATTACTGTGAGCAACAACTTCAGCGCACATATTTTGAAGGCTTTCTCTTCGATCTTGCCCCGGACTTCTTACAAGTGTTTAATGCTGCCACAAAGGTACGAAGTAAGGGGCCCTGGCTGGCCTTCTACTCTTGAGATATCCCCACCCCGGAGTTGCCCTCAGACAGCCCGTGCGAGGGAGGCTCACAAAGGGAAGAATTCCACAGCTTCACTCGGAGCTTGTTCATAATTTGTTCCATTGTTCCTCCACTTTGCCGCACGTAGGAGATATGTAAGACTCCCGCCGGCTCTGAGACCGCTGTGGCTGCTGGGCACAATGGGGGAGAGCAGTGGCTGCTTTGTGGTTAGAGCCTGAAGCCTCCCTGCCTTTGTGACTGCCGCAGGGATGCTTCGGAGGCCTCGGCTTGCCTTTGTGAGGGCAATTAAACCCCGGAAGAGGAAGGTGAACTGGGAGCTGTCCCTGCACCGCTGTTCTTCCGCGGGTGTCACTTAACTGTGTATTGATGGCACACGGATGTCCCAGTCCTCAGAAGGGCCTGTAGCAGGGGGTCCCTGCAGCAGGAGAACCTCTGAGACCTCCCACACTCAGGCTTATAGGAGCATTCTGCTTTATGTCCAAAGAATGAGTACTCTTGAATCCTAATCGAAGAGGCAGAGATATGGCGGCCGATCGGTATTTCGGTCTTTCACCAAGTTATAGTTAAATAGAAGTTGGAAGCTCCCATGTTCGAGGGCAGAGTAAGACACCGCTGTATCATGATAATGCTTGTGCACTTCAAAGAACTAGGATTCAATATGCCTTCCACGTAAGGAAATGATGATGTTTGAGGAGACAGACGCATGTCTGGGACTTGATCTTCACATTATACAATATATTCTTGTGCCACAAAGCATGTGAATCCTCACACATATGCACACATTTGACATTGTTATATACCCATAAAATAAATAAATAAATATAAATAAATAAATGTCACAAAAAATCTTCAAAACCTAGAAGCTAAGCATGGTGCCTAACTCCTGCAATGCCATCCCTGTAAGGCAGAGGCAGAGAGATGCAGAGGCAGAGGCAGAGAGAGGCAGAGGCAGAGGCAGAGGCAGAGGCAGAGGCAGAGGCAGAGGCAGAGGCAGAGGCAGAGGCAGAGGCAGAGGCAGAGGCAGAGGCAGAGGCTGAGGCTGAGGCTGAGGCAGAGGAGGGGGATATGCTTTAGGATACAAGCTAGTCAGGCACTGTTGGGGGTTGGAAAAGGAAGGAAGAGAGTGAAGGAAAAAGTGGTGTCACATCTAGCATCTGAGGCCACAGCTGCTGTATGTCAGAGTGACAGTAATTTACTTTCTAAGTGACCCACACTTGAAGCCCGAGCTTGAGTTCCCTGGGAAGGGTTCCTCCTGCCCCTGCCCCTGTCCTTAGTGTGCAGTGTGGCACCCAGCACACAGACATTTTGAGACTCAGTCTCCTTTAGCTGTAAGTGGGAGGAATCGACAGCTGTGTATAGTTTGAGACTACAGGGCTGGCCAAATCATTCTTTTCCTTTTCTTCATCTTTCTGCCTTCTCATACCTTCACTTTCTATACAGTAAACCAGACCCTGCATAAAGAAGCCCGGAGCAGCGTTGTGGTAGAGGTCTTCCAAGAATGGGGAGGGGAAAGCTCAAATCAAGAAGCAGGCTATGCTGGCTGCGTTTCTTCACCTGTTTCCTTTATTCTCATTCCTTTCCACTCCCATGAGAAAATTCAAAGTACATGCAAAACTTGCTCACATTTCTAATCCCCGGACTTGGAAGGCAAGGGGCTGCCTTGGAGCTGAGTTCGAGTGCAGCAAGGGCTGCAGAATGATACCTTGTGTCAAAGGGGTAACACTAGGCAAAGTTAAAAAGAAACAAGTCACTGTTTTAAATAAAAGCGACATTCAAGAGTGTGTAAAGTGAAAGAACATAAAACAAGTCCCGGAATATTCCAGCTTTTAACAATAGTTAAGTCACTGATAGTCTTACTGTATGTTTATTCTAACCCTTTCTTTCTGCTTAAAAAAATCCCTATTTTAAAAAATTAATTCATTATTTATAATCTCACACATCTATATACTATACATTATTTTTTTATATATACTATACATTCTTAACACCCCACCCTCTCCTATCCTGTTTATACCTCCTTTCTTCCAAATGACCGACTCCCATTATCAGACCTTTTGTGTGTGCATGTCTTATCTTTGACTCTCTGAGTTTAACTAGGACATACTTTTCCAGAGGCTCTATCATGGAAGACAATATCCTCCTCCCCAACAGTCATCAACTGCTAGATCTCCAGAGACGGGTTGGGGGACCATGAGCCCTCCTGTGTCTGAATGTTGACTGTCTCTCTCTTGGGTGGCCCTGTGTAGTTGACCATAGTTGTGTCTGACTGCTGACTGTGTTCCTCTTGGGTGGCCCAGTGTAGGTGACCATTGCTGTGTGAGTTCAGGAAAGCAATGGCCAGGTCACACTAGAAACCAGTATTCCAAGCCCTCTCTGTCACAGGTCTATTACCTTTCTCCTGTCTTCTCCTCAATGGCTTTTCCTGACCTCTATGCTCTCTTCTTTCCTGTTGTCATGACATCTGGCCCTAACTTCCCTTTCTGATTCACCAAAGAAGAAAGTGTAGCCTTGGATATCCTGGAATTTGCCCTGTAGACCAGGTTAGCCTTGAACTCAGATCCACCTGCCTCTGTCTCCCAAGTGCTGGGATTAAAGGCGGTGTGCCCCCACCAGCCCAGCTTCTGTGTGTAGTCTAAACAATGTCATTTTTTAGTTTTCCTTATAAGCAAGGCATCATAAGTGCTTTCTCCTGCAGTTTCATCTTTAAATTTTTAAAATTGAGTTAAAAATGTGTTGTTCCAGCTGCTGTTCTATTTTGGTTTTTGTGACAGGCCTCATTATGGCTGCCCTCAGGCATGTGATCTTCCTGCTTTTCCCATCTCCGCTTCTCAAGTGCTGAGGTTCCAAGGGCCAGCATGTTTCACCCAGTCTCCTGTAGAGTCCACCAACACTGAGGCTTGCAACTGTGTCTTATTCTGCTGGTTTCTGTTTAATATTCCTGTTCGCAACATGCTGCATGGCAAAGATACAGGGTCAGAAGGTAGAAGAAGATCAGGGTCAGAAATACCATTTTACTTAGGAACTGTAGGCAATGGGGGAGATGTTATATTAAACACATTGGACATTTTAATCAGCCAATGGTGTGTGATCTAATCTACACTTTGGAAAGATCACATGGGTAGAAGGTACTGAATGTTCTAGACTGGCCAATGAAGACAATTACAAACACCGAGTAGCAGGTGATGGTAGGATGGAGGGATGTCTTAGCAAGATGAGAAACTGAGGTGGGCTCCCGCCTTAGCTCATCCGGCTGATCACACACGGAGGCACTCCCAGGATCCCCTTCACTCTTTTTTTATTTCACCCATCTGCTTTAGACAATCCTCTGTCCCAATCCATCAGATCCTGTCTGTTTTTCCAGGTCCCACTCACAGGCTCCTTCTCATCTGCTCGGATCCAACTGGGATGACTCTTCTCGATTTGTCTCCAAGCCTGCTTTGTGGCCTCAGCCAGTTCAACTTGTTCTTGGGGTACTGCTAAAACACATTCTTTATCTCACAGCCGATCCCTTTCTGGACCTGAGCCTCAACTTCTCCATCTCTAAACAGGGAGCTATGATGGTTCAGTCTCCTCCAAGATCTTTTCTTCAGATCCTGTGACCCTCTGTCGTCTCTCTTGTCTCATGACATTAAACTAGGGACATTGAAATCACACATGTCATCTTTATCATTCTACCCAGGTGCCTACTGAGGAAACATTGCCTACTATAAACTAAACATTCATCACGTGTCAATAAGCATTTACTCTGAGTTCTAAATGGTATTTTATGGAGGTTTTAGGAACAGAGAAAGCAAAATTTGTTCCTGCAGATGACTATGCTTGGCTTCACGGTCTCTTTGCCTCAATCCCTTTTACTGATCCATGCTGGTCCTCTCTGGTTCTGACCATAGGAGTGGTCACAGCCTTGCTGAATGTGTGTTTGGGGGGGATGAGGGGGCAGTCACAAGTATGTACGTAGGTGTTGAGATCAGAGGTCAGGTATATCTCTCCACTGCTCTCTACCTTATTGTAAAAGGCAGAACCTCTCTATGAACTCAGAGCTTAATGGATTCAGCTAGACTGGTTGGCCAGCAAGGCTCAAGAATCTATTTCCACTTCCCAAGCCCAAGGTTCAAGCAAGTAGCGCCATGCCAGGGATTTTTTTTAAACATGGGTTCTGGGGGTCAAACTCAGGTCCTGATGCTTACAGGACGAGTCCTTTACCATCTGAGTCATCTCCATAGTCCATTGCTTCATTTTCTTTTAATGTGGTAGTACTCTGTTACACGAGTCTGTGTGATGCTAGTATCTGTCCACCCAGATGTGGGCTGTTAGGCTAACCTTGTCATTAACTTGACTTGACAAGTGGCTAGTGACAAGTTGCAAATTATCTAGTCCTTTTCCTGTTGTTACAGGTTGATTTAACATGATAAGTTCCGGAGATGCCAGCACAGAAGGACAGCATCTCCTCCTTGCCTGGACTCCAAACAGGCAGCTAACAGCTTGAATGCCAGCAGCTGAGCACTGAGACAGCTGGATGTTCTGCTCAAAGATGGTCACCCCAAGATGCCAACAGCTCTGTCTCCTTTGCAGAAGTCTCTGTCAGGGAGACATGCCTTTCCCAAGTTCCATATTTCTTGGGCATCTGCTAGGCATTTGTAGAAGATTCAATCTCTATTGTCAGAAGCTCTCAAGAGTTTACCCTTCAGTCAGAGAACTGGGATCCCAAATTCTCAGCACTCTAGAAGAAACACATATTAGAGTATTACGCCAATATGGAGCTTGGAACTAAGGAAGCCTTCTTAGAGTCATTGAATTGGATTTTTGAGGATGGAATGATATGAGCCAAATGGTGAATGATGTGCTAAGAGATGAAGGAGCATTCACAGATGGTTCATGCAAATCAGGAACTTTGTTAAGACTAGCAGAAGGAGTAACATTAAGGATTGGTGGACAGCAAGGACAGGAGAGAGGACTCAGCAGTTAAGAGCACAGACCACTCTTGCAGGGGACCAGGGTTCTGTTTCCAGGGCCTACCTAGTGTCTCACAATCAAATGTAACTTCAATTCCAGATGATCCTACACTCTTGTCTGGCCTCCACAGGCTCGAAGCATACAGGTGTTGCACAGATACATATGCAGACCAAACATACACACATATGTGTAAAATTTTTAAAAATTTAAATATAAAAAGTCAGGAGTAATGGTCAGATTTGAGCTTTAATCTTGGCATAGGATACCTGTCAATATTTCTAGGCGGGAGACATTAACTTGGATGTTAGACATTAGTCAAAGGGAGCTTGGATGGAAGACATCCTGGCAAAGTTTACATGAGAAAGGTCTGAGACATTGGGAATGAATTCAATGTGGACAATTTGAGGACCATTAAAACAAACAGACCATCTTGCTGAACACCTTGAAGAAGGAAGACAGAAGTAGATTTCCAAACTGAGCAAGTTTGTGAAGGTAGGCGCTGGCTAAGACAATGATAATTACTCCTCACTAGAAACCTCCAGTAGCTGCTCAGTGTGGAATAGACACAAGGTTCCTTGGTGTGCCTGCCTGCTGCTTGCTGGCATGGCTGCTTCTTCCTAGCCTTGTCTTCTTCCAGTGTCCTGTGCCTTGTCACCCACCAAGGGCTCTCTGTACTATTTCTCTGCCACTCACTCTTCTTGCTACCTGTGGATATTCTATTGTTGAGTTCCTGTGACACACAGTCTGCCTCAGAACAGTAGCTAGATGCTAGAACCTTTGAGCCCCATGCACAAGGCCCTAGGGTTCCATCCCCAACAGTGAAGTCAAAATAAGTCAAATTCCTCTGCCTCATTTTCTTTTAGGTCTCTGTTTCTATAATTGTCACAAATATATGACTCCTATCTCTCCTCTCCCACCCAATGTGACTTTCTATATATGTTTTATTTTTTATACTCCTTTTTGTTCTGCATAACACATTCTCTGATGGGCTTTTCTTTCTCCTTGATTCCACAGGGAAATGTGGATATATATATATATATATATATATATATATATATATATATATATATGAGAGAGAGAGAGAGAGTGAGAGAGAGAGAGAGGGAGAGAGGTGGGGGGTGTTTTCTACCTACTCAATGGACCAGGAATTTCCCATGTCTCCCTTTGGAAGTTAAGGTTGATGAAGAGGGACCACCCTAAGAGCACTTTTCTCAAAGAACACAGTGGCTTCTGTAGCAGAAATGTCTGTGTACATTGTCCTCAAGAGCAAGGAACTACTGTACTTCTTGTGCCCAAAGCCTGGCACAGGCATGTATCTCAGAGGAAGACCTCAAGGAATGAAGTGCTGAATCATAGGGAGAGAAGAAGTATTTACAGCATTCGGGATTGTGGGAGCAAATAGACAAGGTCAGATCTTGTTTGGGATGCATTGAGCCTGAGTCACCCATTGAAGCATCTGATGAGTTGATACGCACAGACCGAGGGTGAAAACGGGTCTAGTCAGCCAGCCTATGTGATCTTGGTGATATCGGAGCCCTTCTTGCTACTCTTTCAATGGAGGATGCCACAGCTGAGGATTTATTTGACTCTTGGCTCCCTTTTTTTATCCATTGTTCGCGAGATGGTTGGCTATAAACATTGCTTGAACATGCTCAACAGGTATCTATAGAAACAATTCTAGTGTTTTCTACATTACATAGGAAGTCACATAAGAGGAGGGAATGCTGGAAGACTTGCTGTCTCTATTTATTGAGAACCTACTATAAGCCAGATGTTCTTCCAGGATTTCATGATACAGTACAGATAGGAAAAAGTAAAAACATAGGAGAAGATGTGCAAAACTCAGGTATTAATCTAAAGAAAAAATATACATAAACATTGTCCCATCTTTAAAAAGTTGAATATGGATTGGAAATTATTATTATTTTTTTTTTTTAGTTTATTTACATGGGGGCTTTGCCAGTATGTGTGTGTGTGCACTGTGGATATATAGTGCCTAAAGAGGCCAGAAAAAGCCTTTGATTCCCCATTGGTCTAGAGTTATAAATGGTTGTGAGCCACTGTATGGGCACAAAGAAGGGAAGAACCCTGCTCGCCTGCAAGAGCAGCCACTGTTCTTAGCCACTGAATAGTAACTTTTTATATTATGATTCTGTAAAAGCAATTCTCATTTATTAGATTCCATATTTTTAGTACTGAACTTTGTGCCCACCCCCAGCCCGGTAACATGTGACAGACACTCTCACATGATGGTGGTCAGCAGCAGGGCTGAAGCTTTCACTCAGTTACTAAAGCGCCATTGAGCAAGAGTACCCTGTATTCGCAGGAAGTTCTCATCTCTTGTGCATCTCGCTGTGCTCAGCTGGCAACAGGGCATTAACGTTGTTCGCAGGGTTCAAGACTCTAGTAATAGAAGCTTAACTTGAAACAGAACAAAATGGTGAAGCATTGGCTGCTGGTCCCAGCTGCAACCTAGCTGAACATATTTTGCTTTTGTGTCACTGCAATGACAGTGCCTGATGGAAGCCACTTAAGAGGAAGAGAGATTTATTCGGGCTCACAGTTTCAGAACAGATCGTCATGGCAGGGAAGGCATGGGGCAGCCCCTCTCCTAATCACGGTGGACAACACTATACAGAAAACATGGGAGCAAGAGTGGGTGTAACCGTTAAAGGTCCACCCTTTGGAGAGTAAGTGCTCTCATGAAGTGCCAGGAATGGTTCCTCATCCTCCAACTCTACATTTTATCTAAACATGGGGTCACAATGCAGTAATTACAATCCCCTGGTTGAACTTAGATGTTAGCCTGAGGACTAAATAATATCAGCAATATGCCAGCTCTAGGTTTTCCTAGCATCATGCTGCCAAGTCCACACACCCTTCCATAAAGTGATGTGTGTATAAGGCTATGTTCTGCTGCACTAACAAACATTCTCAATGTCAGGGCCTTGTGAGAACAGACGTCTGTCTCTCTGTCTGACTGCTGCGTATGCTCATTGCAGGTTGGCCTCAACTTGGTTCCCCAATGTTTTATTTTCACACTTAGGATGAAGGAGTTTTCCTCGTGAAGAGTCAGTGTTTCCTGGGAGAGGTAAGAACAGAGCCAGTCTCTCCTGGGAAGTGTGCATTTCACTTCTACCCATATTTCATTGGCCAAACCAAATAAAACAGCCAGGCTTGCCACATGCAGGGCAAAAGTGTATCACCCTCTCCAGAGGAGAAGCAAATGCTCTGAATAATAAAATGGTCACCCAAAGGCAAGAAGCACGATTAACATTGTTGGCTTCCTAAGGCTGCCAAAATGAGTGACCACAAACTGGCTGGCTTGGCACAACAGGGCTTATTTTGTTACAGCCTGAAAGGCCCTAAGTTAGATAACAAACCATACCTATGATCCCTCCAAAGACCTCCTTCACTCTCCCCAGCCTTTTGCGGTCACCGGCCATCTTTGGTGTTTTCCTTGACTTAGCAACTGCTCAGTGTGATTGTTGCCCATGTTGTTCACATGACAGTCTCCTTTGTGTGTCTGTGCCAAATTCCCTTTCTAAGGGCAAAAGTCACTGCACTAGATTCCCCTTAACTCATTTGGGTCCATTAGCACTGACCTCAATTCCAAATGAGGTCACATTTACAGGTACCTTGACTTAGGACTTGAAGTATCTTTAGGGAAGATGGAATTCAACTTACAACATCTGTTTCAAGAATGAGGAAATTGGTACCAATACTAGCCAAGCAACATGGATGAATACACAATTAGTACCGGATAAATATGGACTCAGGCCTTAGCAGTTTGATTCAGAGTTATGGTCTTGATCTGAACTCAACTCTGGTGACTCTCAGATTGACATGAGATCACCCATTCTGTCCAACAGTGCTGCCACAACAACAATCCAACATAATGGGAGAACCAAAGCTACACACAGAGCAAAAACAGTATTTTTATCAAGTCCAAGAATGAGGTACACACAGTGAGATGTTACCTACCCCATCACCAGAACCTGCTGTCTCTGAGTGTTTAGTGAAGAAACCAAACTGTCTCCGGCTCTACTGTTTCAAGGTCTCTATAGTAACTCTATGTGATTCAGGTCAACATTGACTGTCAACTAGTCAGGATCTAGAGCGATCTAAATGACAACCCATGGCTATGCCAATGGGCGACTTTCTAGATTGGACTAATTGAAGCCGGAAGACCCACTCTAAATGTGAGTGGGTGTCATCGATGACCAAGCTGAAGATCTGACTCAACAAGGGGAAAGTGAGCTGAGCCCTTGGCACAGTCTCCCTCTGCTTCCTGATAGCAGGCACAAAGGGACCAGCTGCCTCATGCTCCTGCAGCCATCCTTCCCCTTGTGATGGACCGTATCCTGTAACATGATTTACTTTGTGTGCCTGGCCCTTTAAAAGTCCCTATGCCCTTCACTGTTAGTTGTTGCTTGGGATTCTGGGAACAGGAAAGGATCTATGAAGCCTGCCGAGGCTGGGAGCTAGGAGTAGGATTCAGAAGTAGGACTGAGGGGGCTGGTGAGATGGCTCAGCGGGTAAGAGCACCCGACTGCTCTTCCAAAGGTCCAGAGTTCAAATCCCAGCAACCACATGGTGGCTTACAACCATCCGTAATTAAATCTGATGCCCTCTTCTGGAGTGTCTGAAGACAGCTACAGTGTACTTACATATAATAAATAAATAAATAAATAAATACATACATACATACATACATACAGAAGTAGGACTGAGGAGGTTCCAGGAGACAGATAAATAGGAACAGAGAACAGAGTGGGAAGAGGAGACAGTTGGTGACAGCTAAGAAGGGAGCAGTTGAACTGAGTCAGAGAAGGTATTCTTAGGAGACAGTCAGAAGAGGAACCCATGAAGAACCCACAAAGTAGCAAAGAAATAAGAAATAGTAAAGCAGTAAAGAGCGACAGTGTCTGTCTTGAACTGTGAGTCAAATAAATCCTTCTTTGACATGTTTCTTGTTGGTATTTTGATTACGGAAAAGTAACAAATCCAACGTAAAACTGTGATCTGTAGTAAAAGAATGCATTGTATAAAACACACATATTTCATGGAGTGAGAGAATTGCAAGAAGGCTTGGCAGGTAGGGATAACTCTGGAAGGTCTAATTCGTGAGACAAACACCCTTTGTCCTTGCTCCCGAGAAGCCAATTTGAATGGTATCTGTCTCATTTGCAACTCAAATCTTCCTCCCTAATAATATCAATCTTTCCCTAGCCTGGTTGGTATCCATTTTAGGGCTCTAAAAGCTAGCCCTCCCACACTTGGAATATTTTGCTACTTGTAACTAAGTGGCCCTAGCTTTTGCAGGTTTTTACTCCACGGGTGATGCCAATCATTGCTCCTCAACAATGATCTGAACACACATCTGTGAGACAAATGAGAGAGTGCTTAACCTCCCAGGACCAGTTGGCAGCACTGTGAACTCAAAGTTATCAGTCTGTGCTGGCTAGTCTTATGTCAACTTGACACAAACCAGGGTTATCTGAAAGGAGGGAACCTCAATTGAGAAAATGCCCCCATAAGACCTGTCTGTAAGGCATTTTCTTAATTGGGGCTCTATGGGGGAGGACCCAGCCTACTGTGGGTGGTGCCACTCCTGGGCTGGTTATCCTGGGTTCTATGAAGAAGTAGGCTGAGCAAGTCTTGATGAGCAAGCCTGTAAGCAGCACTCCTCCATGGTCTCTGTATCAGTGTTTGTTTCCAGGTTCCCGCCCTATGTGAATTCCAAAACAACTGTGTCAAATCAAAACATTTTGATTTCCTCAACTATGAGCCAAAAATAATCCTTTTCTCTTTATATGCTCATTGTCTCGGGTGTTTGTTAACCGTGAAGGAAAGCTGACTATGCAAGATTGCAGGAACTCTTGGCTACCTCAAAGGTCCTTACTTTGCCAGACTACCCTCCACTGGGAGAGAACAGCACTCAGAATGCAGAGAATCTGAAAGGAGCTTGAGAGAAATTAAAGAGATGTAAGGAGGGAGAGACATCAAGTAATAAGCGCAGGAGACAGTAGGGAACAAGGGCAAGAAAGCCCCTCAAGATTTCAGTTCAGATGGTAAGGGAGTGAGCACAGTGGTTTATTAGTGAAGGGAGTTTGGGGATGGCCAGGGCTTCACTACCAGCTGCAGAAGGACATGCGACTCTGAGGCTGAGGCTATTGCACCTGAGCACTTCTGTTTTCCTAACAAGCTCCTTCAAACCAGCCCGCAGTCAGCCCTAATTTCATGCAAAGGAGAACTATGCTTTAAATGGAGGGAAAAAAGAGAACCAACTTTTTTGAGCACAGTCGGTTCTCAAGTACCGCCACGGATCATGTTATATTTTGAAATAAAAATTGTAATTGGATTATGCTCAATTGCAGCTGTAATAGGGTTGGATCTTGGTATGGAATATGAACAAGGTCAACCTACAGGAAGTAATTCATTCCTCTAATGACAACGTCTTGGTCTATGAAACAAAGATCAAAGCTCATTCAAAAATAAATGCGTTTAATGGCACAGTAGTTAGAGAAGTCTGGAGAATTCATTTTATTTTCATTGTATAATATCTGTTTCTCATACAGTTGTCTCGCTCTCTACCACTTTTTAATTCTTACGACTGTGCATGGGTTTGATTAGCTTAATTAGAGTTAATGTCTTGGGAGAAGAATGTGGGACTGAGAAAGTTTGGGTTCTTGAAGACTTTGAAAAAAAGAGAGCTGTTGGCCTTGCTCTATATAAATTCAGAATCGAAGGAGTCTGATGACTATTATCATCTTAAAATAATTGAAGCACTGCTAAAAATAAAAAGCAGAAGGAGAAAAATTGAACCCGAATAAAAGAAGTGGAGTTAGCCCGGATTTGGATACAATTCTTGCAGCAAATTGAGCTTAAATTTCAAGTCTTAGGTAATTTAACACAAATGCCAAAAAATTTATTTTTCCCCTCTGAGCTGTTAGAAAAATGTGGTCTCCTCAGGTTCACAATATTGCTTTTTTTTTTTCCTGTTATCTGTGTCTCCACGTAAGATGAAGGGGAACGTTACAGAGTAATGCCATGGCAGAGCAAAAGTCTTGACAGATCTTACTTATTAAGCAGCATGGGGTATCGCATCTGGAGCCAGTAGGCCTTTAAGGGAAACAGCGTTTGTGGCCTCCTTAATGGGCTCCATGGGCCAAGCCACCCTCTTCATTAAGCCAGTGGGCTAGCCTCAGACTGAGCTTGGAGATGGACTTCCAGTATTCTTCCAAGCTGAGGAGGAGGAAGGAGTCCCACAAGTCTGGGCATAAGCAGAGGTGGATGACAGATGGGCTATACCTGTGGCCTGCTGCTCAGGGCCTGAGGCAGGAGGCTGCCTTGCACCTGGGAGTTCAAGGCCAATCCTAGCAACACAGTGAGACACCCATGTCAAGTAAAGAGGTGGGGAATTGGAAGAGGAGTATAACCCTAAAATTTGTTTCCTTTGAGGATCTGCCCTTTAAATTCTAAAATCTTACCCTAATCGGGCGGGAGTGTGGAGGAAAGAGGATATTCCTGTAGTTATATGTGTGGACCTGTTAGCTACACACTGTACTTGGGACTAGGAAAAATGGGATTAAAACCTCCTATACTGATTCTGGTGTGCCCAGCACATTACACAGAGGAGACAGAGAATAAACACGTAAAGAGCGGTGAGATCAAATCCAGATTTCTAACAGTGCTCACTGTTAGAAAGCACACAAACAGGCCAGTGGCACAAATAGACAGTATTAGAAGTTCTTTCCATTCTTTCTAATTCATCTTCTTTTGGCTCTTTGTAATGTTAGAAGCGGGATCCTGGCTCTGTCTGTGCCAGGCACACTCCTAACCACTGAGCTACACCACCACCTGCATTGCTTTCTCAGACAAGGCATTGCTATGCAGTTCAGACTGGCCTGGACCTGGCTAAACCAAGGTGATCTGGCCCTCGTGACTTTCCTGTCTCTGCCTCCTAAATGCTGGCATCTCAGGTGAGGGCTACCACACCCAGCTTTCCCACTCTTGGGAACAATATGTTTATTGTTTAAATTAATATTTAAGCTTCCTTCTAGAGATGTTTTCCTTGTAAAGAAGTCTTAATCACCATTGATTATAATGTATGTTGATTGAGTAAATACTTTGTCAACTGGAAATTTTTATCTAATATCACCTCTGAATGTTTATCTAAATTACCTATTGTTTTTCATGCCACTTCTGAGAAACATAGTATTTTAATATTTTTCAATCTCATTTTACTGTTTACTTTTCCTACCTCAGGTTCTAGTTCCTTGAAAATGGACCAACTGACAGCTAATTCGTTCACTTCTGCCATGAATGCAGATCTGCTCAGAGGCAGGTTTGGTTCTGGGCGCAGGGCACTACTATCCCCTGGGAGAGTCCAATCATCGTCAAGTACGATGTCATCAATGATGATAGATTGTCTCACTCCCATTCCAGTTTGCCTGTAGAGCTTCTGTCCACATTTCAAGCTCAGGCCAATCTGGGCCCAGTCACTGGCAGTTCTTCAGGGAGATGCCCTACATTTGGCTCCTCATGGCCACAGCCACCCTCAGAGAGGTGTGGATGGAGAGCTTCTTCAACTAGCAAGAGCTCTGATGCTCTTCTGGGGCGGGGTGGGGGTGGCTCACTCACTCCTAAGTGAACAGAAATAAGAATGTCTCAGTCTGTTTTCTCTGGCAAAACTCAGCACAGTGTGACTAACTCTTGGTCCAGAAACTACTGGTCCTTTGTGTGAACTTCTGTGTGAACTTCTGTGTGAACTTCTGTGTGAACTTCTGTAGCCTACACCAGCACTTCCCTGTCCCTTCCTACCCAGTCTCTCACCCTTTCTTTCTCAAGATGGGCACTTGCCAAATTGTATTAGGATCCAAAATCATCGAATGTAATGTTAAAGGATGTCCACTCCCAGGAGATAAGGATGGAACTCATTGTCACCTGTTTCCCTTCTGTTTGTGAGGTGCCCCATCTATGGGGACCTGACTTAAAGAAGTTATTTTGAGGCGTGGTGACTTCAGACCATAAACATGTGTAGAGTCACAATATTAAGGGTAGTGGATGAAATCTGGACGTGGCTTAGCATAATGCTTCTGATTGGGAAGGTCCTAGTGACTCTGTCCCCAGTGTTTATTGTTTGACATTGGCATCACCATAAAGCTACTCATAGTACGGGAGGTGTCACCTTTGCAGGGAAACATTTTCTAAAGGCTCCTGTGGTTAGAGTCCTGTGTCTTTGGGGGGAACTTGAAAGTCTGTAGAAGGAAACCTGCATGGCTACCTTTGGCTGGAGACCTGCACAGCTACCTTCTGCTGATTTATGAGCGTCCTGCACTGACCTGCAGAGAGCTGGCTTTGTGCCTCATTCGACTTGGCTCCAAAGCCTCCCACATTCTATAGCACAAGTTTGCTGCTCAGTCACAAGAAGGAGAGAAAGAGAGACAGAGAGAGACAGAGAGAAACAGAGACAGAGAGGGGCTGGGGAGAGAGAGACAGAGAGACAGATAAGGGCTGGAGAGAGAGAGAGAGAGAGAGAGAGAGAGAGAGAGAGAGAGAGAGAGAGAGAGAGAGATTACATAAGAATAGAGAAAGGGTTTCTCCCTGTGGGACTTTATTCATGTCTCTGCACTATTCCCTTTGATGGTATTAACACCTTCCACAGCATGTCTTTCACCTCCTCAGACTTGTGGGGTGCTCTCCACAAGGCCTTCTGCCTGCCCCATGGGTAGAGACTTTGTGGTGTTTCTTTGTGTGACTTATTCTGAGAAAGCAATGAAATGTTCTCCAGTGCGCAATTACAATGAAGATCTGTTTACACACCCGCTTCCTCACATCTGACGTACCCTTGACATGGGATGGGGTGGGACCATCCTCTCCTCCTGATCTGACAATTACTGCTCCAGGTTACTCTCTGAACCCTTTTACAACCCAAATTCTGGGAGCCCATTTGCTGCCAACATTTGGTCAGGAGATGAGCGGAGACGAAGGGGATTTAAGAGCTATGCGGGACAGCTTTGTTCTGGGGCTGGCATCGGTGCCATTGTGGTCTGGAGAGGTTTTGTGGTCAGAGTTTGATTATTTGCTAGTTTTGGCAACTGTCGAGATGTTAGATCTCATATTGTTTCTATCATTTTTTATAGTTTCTTGTTTAACTCTTTGCCGAACGTATCAGATGCACATCAAGACTGCTGAATTTGATTTAAAACAGAAGCAGTGGACGGCGCCTCCTGTTTTTCTTGGGGCTCACCTGGCAGGCTGAGTCTGGGTTGTTATGTGACATTGCTTCTCCTACATTAGTGAACAGGTCTGTGAATGGCAAAGTCTCAAGGATATGGAAGACAAAAAGAGAGTCAAATCCTCCAAGTCCAGCCGTCAAGGCCAGGGTAAACTACTCTGGCCTATTCTTACTTTGGTAGTGCTACAGATGAAACCCAAGGGGCTCCTACATGCCGGGGAAGCAGTGGTCCATTGAGTTACACCTCCAGCCTCAGACATTTTTAACAAACACTTGGCCCTGCCTACCCCTCTCCAATTATCACACATTTCCCAAGAACTTTACCAGTAATTCAGTACACCAGGTCAAAAGAAACCCCCCATCAGGCTCCCTCCAAGCCCCATCCCATCCTCCACCTTTCCCACTACCTTACACTTTGTTCTGTTTCCTTAAGCATCCCCCCTTTTTAAAAATGCCATCTTGTGGGCTGGGGAGATGGCTCAGTGGGTAAAGCACCTGTATGAGTCAGGACTCAAGTGCCAATCTCCAATACCAACATAAAACCAGGGATGGCAGTGTCCTGGGTACAGGATTTAGAAAAACATGTGTTTCCAGGGCTCACTGGCCAGCCCGTTCATCTGAAATTAGGAGAGGTCCTGTCCCGTCCTCTCCCCAATCCCCCACATGCCTAGTAAGCTGGAGAGCATTAGAGGAAAAAACCTGAACTTCACCTCCAGCCTCCATGAGTGAACACACATGGCCCCTCACACACACTAAGGCAAACCCCATCCCACTCACACACACTCTGCCATGTTAAATATGTTGAAGAAACCCGTACTTCCATGCTTGCAACCAGTCCTGCCAAACACTGGTGTATTCTCCCGAGACTGTGAGAAGGGATAACAGCTTCTCTGCGTTTGTCCCGCAGAGAGGGGCTGGCTGCTGGCTCTGCAGCTCGAGAAAGGGAGGCTGTGTCGGCATCAGCTCGTAACTGTGAGCTAATGCTGACACTTTTATGGCCACTTATTATAGTCTTGGTTTTTCAGTTCATAACTTGGAGTCATATTGATAGGAACATGACATCTGAGCCCTGAGAAGTCAGTTCTAGGTCCTGGACTCTTGTGTGCCAACCCCGTTAGTCACATTTGCAGCATACTATGTCAGGAACCTGACACCCTTCCTGACCCCACACTCCCCACCACCAGCTCTGGGTGGAACTTTCTGGACTGCATAAACTTGAAAACCTGCAGTGACAGACAGGAATCTGTGTAGCACTGACACCTGGCTATTGTTACTATTTGCATGAAATTAATAGGTGGTGTGTTCTCAGAGGGTCCAAGTAAGAGGTCTCCTCTTTCCCGTCTGTCCTTGTAGGTTTATATAGTTCTTAAATAAATAGATACTTAGTTTTACCTTTACACGTGTGCTGCTACATGAGTGCAGATGGCCACAGATGTGAGAAGGCTTCAGATCCCTGGAGCTGGACTTACAGATGGCTATGAGGTACCCCATTATAAGTTCTGGGAAACCAACTCCCCTCTTCTGCAAAGGCAGTGTGAGCTATTAGCTGCTGAGCCATCTCTCCGGACCCCAGTTAAGTAGTTGTAGGCACTTTAACAGAAAAGCCGACAGCCCATGTGATTAATATGCTAGAAATATATTTCATGTTCACATCAGACTCAATTAGAGATGGGAACTGACAAGGCTCTACTTCAGGAAGCCATGCAGTTGACCAAAGCTAGTTCCATCTGTGACTCAGCTGACATCTATTTATCCTGTGGGGAGAAAGACAGTGCAAATCGTGTACACAAGCTTCCATGTACCAAGGTCTTCAAGGAAGACAGACCTCATTTGCACTTAGCTCCAAAGGACCTGTGCTTTGATTTCCCTCCTGAGTTCTGCCCTTCAAAAGCATGTGCAGAAGCCTGTGTTTATTAAATAACACATGGCTGCATTGAGATGTGGATCTGGTGCCTGGCACTGGGGTAGTGCATTCTATAATCCAGAGGATCTGTGACCAACCCAGTTTAGGCCCCAGAGAAATACTTTCTTCCCCTCTAGCATTGTTTCCTCCAAATGAGAGGCAGCTGGGTACCATAGCAGAAAAGGATAGGGTCTTCTTCCTGAAGAAGCAAGATGAGGACAACCCGGGGAGATCGGGAGGAAATCTTGCAAGTGATGATCTTAGAGGTACCATTAGCCACTAATGCCTTCTGGTCAGATGGGGAGGCTGCTGTGGATGCCTGCTTCATCTAGAGATGAGGAGGGATGCCTGCTTCCCATGTATGCTATTAGGGAGGCTTAGAAGGTAGCTTTACACCTTGAATGTACCATCATGCTTTTTGGGCCTGGGATTGTTGACTTAGGCAAGTTAGAATTCAGGATGTCCTTAGGTAATCTGGCAACCACAAGGAGAATAATGCAGGTTAGCATCATCAATACACACACACACACACACACACACACACACACACACACACACACACACATATATATATATATATATATATATATATGCATGTGCAAGGTGGGTGTCCATTTAGTGGAGAGACCGTGCCCCAGTTTTTTCCCCCTTGGGATTTAGGTGGCACCATTTTCTCCCCTGATTCTGTGGATGAAGCCTTGTGACTTTTGAGAGACCCATTGTACAAGCCAGCTTTCTGGTTTAGAGGCTGGCATGTGATTAGACAACCCAGGCACAGTGAGTCTTTGGACACCTGTTAGACATTGAGAACAAAGTCACCTGTTGGAGATTGGGTCTAATGCTTTGATTCAATCGGGAATCTGTGTGTCCAACCGCTAAAGGTCCTTGTCCCCAATTGGTTTTTGATTGATTAATAAAGATGTCAGAGGCCAATGGCAGGGAAAAGGGAGACAGGGCAGGACCCTTAGCGTTCTGAGGGCTAGGACAAAGAGTGGGAGGACAGAGGGTCACCAGGATGCAGGGAGAGACAGATGGACAGGGGAGCTACAGGAGACAAAGCCAACCAGCCATGAGAGATTTGGAGTAAGTGGCCACTGAACACTTTCCTGATTGGGTCTAGTGTAGTGAGCAGATTAGAAAGTGCTCAGTAACTGAGTTAGAAAAAGCATTTGGGGCTGGAGAGATGGCTCAGAGGTTAAGAGCACTGACTTCTCTTCTGAAGGTCCTGAGTTCAAATCCCAGCAACCACATGGTGGCTCACAACCATCCATAATCAGATCTGATGCCCTCTTCTGGGGTATCTGAAGACAGCTACAGTGTACTTACATATAATAAATAAATGAATAAATAAATAAATAAATAGATAAATAAATATTAAAAAAAGAAAAAGCATTTGAAAAATAAGCTAGTGTGTGTGTGTGTGTGTGTGTGTGTGTGTGTGTGTGAGAGAGAGAGAGAGAGAGAGAGAGAGAGAGAGAGAGAGTTTCATTCAAGGATCCAAAGAGCTGCTGGTCAGGTGACCAGAAGTGCACTCTGGGAATATAAGCAGAGTCACCAAAAACCCTTCCAAAGGCACCTTCAGTTTTCTTGATGAATTTGGACAAAGAACACACAGAGTAGGGAGCTATCAGTAGCCACTATGAACTACTGGAGGAACACTGTGTGTATTTGAATGAGAATGTTCCCCACAGGCTCAGGTGTTTGAATAGATGGTCCCATTTGGGGTGCTTTGGGGGAGGCTTAGGAGGTGTGGCCATGTAGAGGAAGCATATCTCTGGGGGTCGGTTTTGCATTTTTAGTTGCTCACCATTCCCAGTTTGCTCTTTCAGCTTCCTGTTTGTAGTTCAGAATATAAGCACTTCCTGCTCCAGCCACCATACTTCCACTCTGGCATCATGGACTCTTACTCCCTTTCAACTATAAGCCCAAATAAACTCCTTCTTCAATAAGTTGTTTTGACTATGGTATTTTATCACAGTAACCAAAAAGTAATCAATACAAATTTGTTACTGTCTCAGCTAGGGTTTTACTGCTGAGAAGACACACCATGACCAAGGCAACTCTTATAAAGTGACACATTTAATTGGGGTTGGTTTACAGTTTCAGAGGTTCAGTCTATTATCATCATGGCAGGAAGCATGGCAACGTGCAGGCAAATGCCAGAGTGTAGGAGCCAAGAGTTTTACATCGTGATCCACAGGCAATAGAAGGGGACTGGATTCCATACTGAGCTGAGCTTGAACATAGGAGACTTCAAAGCCTGTCCTCACAATGACACACTTCTTTCAACAAGGCCGTAGTCACTACAATAAGGCCACATCTCCTAATAGTGCCACACCCCATGAATCAATCCTTCAAATCCATGAGTCTATGGGGGTCATAATATTCAAACCATGACAGTTATTTTTGTGTTTCTGTGACTAAAACACTCAAGAAATCAACCTAGAGAAGGAAGGCTTTTGCCCCTTGTTTCAGAGATCTCAATATGTACAATTGTCCCAGTTTCCTTGAACAGACATCAAGGCCATGGTGAAACATGTGATGGACGAAGTTCTTCACCTCATGTCAGTCAGGAAACAGGGGGTGGGGGGAGCAACTAGGGGTCAGCTAGATCCTTCAAAGGCACACCTGAGTGACCTAATTCTTACAATTAAGTCCTACCTCTTCACCACACCATTCTCTTCTAGACATTCTAGAAGGCTTGAACATAGGCCAGGGAACATTAGAAATAGAATAAGAGATAGTTTTTCATCTGAAAAGAAGATACCATTAAGGTGCAGTTGAAGTCATTTTCTCTAGGAAATGCTCTAATTATGGAAAGGACATTCTTAAAGATGAGCAGAGAGGAAATGAACATTATCCCCGCAGAGGCCAGATGGTCCTTTGTGTTTTTACTTCTCTGCTCTAGAAAAATCAGTGTTTCAATTGTTGACTCCCTTATTAAACTGTTATTGGGTGTCCTGCTTAGGACCCAATTCTGCTACAGGGACTATCAGACATGACCACTTACATACAATTTATAGTCAATTGAAAACCTATTTCTGTTATCTGGTATGCTCAGGTATTTAGGACCAAAATGTTGCCCTGAGCATTTAGGCCAAGAGGCTTTTAAAAGCAAATCCCACACCCTGACATGATCTTAGCAGCTGCAGGGATACATTTGTGCAAGCAAGCAGTTTAACAGAAGCAAAGAAAAGTTAGCTGAGGTAGAATAAAGGTGGGTAATTTTTTACAGGAATATCCATCAGGAGATCAAACTCTTGTTAAGCTTGAAATGTTCTCAGCAAAAATAAAGATGGAAGAACCTCTACACTATATTGCCCTGTCAGTGTCACTGATTTTTATAAAGAAAGCCCGAATGTTGACTTTTAGTGCAGGGAGGAAGGGAGGAGATGTACAGCTGTAGATAAAGGTAGGAAGTTTTTCTCATGCAAAACTCTTGTATGGGGGGGAGGCAGGTAAAAAGGAAGGGATATTGACTTTCAATAGCTCCACCCTGGCAAAGGAGAAAATGAACACTGAAATGTTAATTATGTAATCTCTGCCAATATTGGCTGCTTCCAGGGGTGTCTCATGCTCATTTGTAAAATGAAACCATTTTATGAAATGATTCAGGTCACTAGAGTGTGACTTGGAGGATGATAGGGTCACCCATGACCCAGCAGGCCTTAATGTCCCTTATGCTAGGTCTGGGTGCTCTTGGGGCTACTTCAAAGCTTGCTTGACAAAGCATGTTGCATTTATGAAGAGTTACCATTAGAAGATAATTGGAAGCAACTGGTTTTAAGGACAGAAAAACTTGAGTTCAAAACTCAACTTTTGTGACTTTTTTTCTAGTTGAGTCAAGCTACTTTTCATATCTTTGCAATTTGGTCCCCATATATGTTGGAGGGATAAAGTTATATTGCCCATGCTGTGTGTGTGGTCCCGATGGCATCTAGTCTGGTCAGCACATTTCAACTGTTTTTTTCTGGGTTCTTATCATACAAGAGGTGTCTCAATGTGTCTTACCCGACACATTCACAACTATTATTGTAAATATCAAACTTACATGCCAGAACTCACTTTCTCAGAATTTAGAAGTTTAAGATCAAAATACCTGAGTGGCTAGGTTCTGGTGAGGGTTTGATTCCAGGTTACTGACAAATTACTTGTTTCATCTCCACATAGTGGGGAGATAGACTGCAAACTACTTTTTTGCCCTCTTAATAGAGGGGTACTAATCCTACTCAGGAGGGCTCCACACTTGTTATCTACTAACTTCTGTATCTATCAGAGTTTGTTGCTATGATGAACTGTCCAATATAAACCTCTTGAGGAATGAAAGATTGAATTTAATTCATTCTGTTAAGTGGCTAAGTCCATTTGACAGGGCAGAACAGCTTACCTCGAAGTGGCCAGGAGGCAAGTAAGAGAATGTGTTGGTAGTAGATTCTATTTTTCTTCTCTTATCCATTTAGTCTCTGAGCCTATGGGATGATGTTGCCTTTATTCAGGAAGTGACTTAAACCCTCAGTAATCTTCTCTGAAAACACTCCCAGAAACATACCTGGGTGTTTTATTAATCTCCTAGGCTTAATTCAGTTTGATCAGATTGAAAATCAAAACAAACTCTGCCTTGTCTAGTGGACATCCAAACACATTCTTTTCTTTTCTTTTCTTTTCTTTTCTTTTCTTTTCTTTTCTTTTCTTTTCTTTTCTTTTCTTTTCTTTTCTTCTCTTCTCTTCTTTTCTCTTCTCTTCTTTTTAAATAGTTATTTATTTATTATATGTAAGTACACTGTAGCTGTCTTCAGACACACCAGAAGAGGATATCCAATCTCATTAGAGATGGTTGTGAGCCACCATGTGC